>JAPMOQ010049656.1:2344757-2529064 GCA_026543055.1 Argiope trifasciata | reverse complement strand
TGTGTGTGTGTGTGTGTGTGTGTGTGTGTGTGTGTGTGTGTGTGTGTGTGTGTGTGTGTGTGTGTGTGTGTGTGTGTGTGTGTGTGTGTGTGTGTGTGTGTGTGTGTGTGTGTGTGTGTGTGTGTGTGTGTGTGTGTGTGTGTGTGTGTGTGTGTGTGTGTGTGTGTGTGGTTTTGTTATTCTTCCATGTGTTTGAAATGAGTTGTTTCTAGCCTATTTTATATGCTACAAGAATTTTCAGAAATGTTTGCATTCTTCAGTAAATGATAAATATTTCTCTACATTTGTTATTGAGATTTTTTTAGCAGTTTCTAATCAATTTCTTGAAAGAATACCAAATAAAATAACTTCTATGGAAGATATTTTATAAATTCATTCAACGAAGGTTCTGAATAAAAAATATTAAATCGCCGATCATATATATAAAACAGCATGTTGAATTCTACAGTACCTGGCAATAAATCTCAAAAACCGCATGTTTAAGCAAATGCATCTTAAAATATTATAAACAGGCTTCTCTAGGACATTAAAAAGGACGGCCATTTATTCAGTGAGTTCATTTTATATCAAAATATAATTTATTTATCTTTCATGAAGATTTTTAAAAAATAATATTTAATCAAGAACCTGTCTCTGTTCCGAAACAACAAGACTGAATTTAAAGTAATTTAAAAAATTAAAAAATGCTTTAACATATATCAGTTTCAATCGAAATATTACCGATTTAATGCAATAACAAACTAACACTTTTACTATGAAGTTTGCAGTCAAACTTTTCGAATTATTCCTACTTCAATGTTGAAATGATAATAAATTAGTAACAAAATCGTCTTAATGATAGCATTTTTATCAAAAGATTAAATTCATAGAAATATTAAATTTTTAAATCATTTTTACTTTGACGTTTACCTCTTTTCCTAAATATGTGTTTCAAATTTAATTGAAAGTTTCCATCTACAGTATTTATGCTGCGAAAAACAACACCAATTTTCAAAAAAATAAAGAACATAAACATATGCATGTTAATTATCAATATGAAATGAGATTGTACTGTAATGAGATTATATTGTTAGGTGTGTTTAATTTACAAGAAAGTGTCTGACGCTAAATTGCATTTTTCTCACTAAACCATGCTAATATTGTACTTTATTTTATAAATTTCGACAGAATAAAAATTTTACATTTGACAAATGTGGAGAAAGCGATAAAATAATTTGAACAAGTTGTATCTCTATTGTTATTCTTGCATCACACGAAAATACATCGATTATCATATAATTGATGAAGTTGCTACATCAATAATTACTAGCATTCTTGTGAACTGCATAACCCTGTTAGCATAAAATATACTACACTCATGTTCATAAATAATTAAGGATAATTCAGAGCCAAGCTGAAATCGAACTCTAGTATATACATATAAATCATAAAATAACAACACACGTCTTTAAAATCATATGCAAATTGCAGGAAGCCCCCAGATAACACCGATAGTACGTCACAAGCGTAAAAGAGTAATGTATAAGGAATAAAGGTAAAGAAGTAAAGTAGTTCGCAATCGCTTTATAAGATTTTCAATACAATAACCGCATAGTTGTGACACAAAGGATGCATTTGGATTATTTTTTTATGTGGTAGAACTATTGGCAGTATGAAGTGTGGACTTAAACAGGTGGAAGTGTCTGAGTAACTAGGAATTTCCCAAAGTGTCATCTCCAGGCTTTGATAACGATTCCAAGATTATAGTAATGTGATTAGACATTACAGTACAGATCACGCTTGAGTTACATCGCCAAATGAGGATCGGTATTTAACAGTTACTGCCAAAAAAACAGACGGAGCACAGCATCAAACCTGTCTCGATAGCTCTCTTCAGCTACTGGTACGACAGTTTCAAGGCATACTGTGTATAGACGCTTATGGAAGATTGGTCTACATGCTCGTAGGCCTGTCAGATGTGCTCCATGCACTGCAATTCACTGTCGTCTACTGTTAACCTGGTGTAGAGAGCTTGCATTATGGCCACCGCAGCAGTGGGTTTGTGTGACGTATTCCAACGAGTCCAGGTTTTATTTGTAGTCTGATTCTCGTCATGATATTCATATGGAAAACGCCAGGTACCCATTACAATCAGAGAATGAGACTGACATGTACCCATTACCAGCAAAGAATGAGACTGACAGGTACACGTTACCACCAAAGAATGAGACCAAAAGAATATCATTGAACGACACCGTTACGGTGGAGCAGGATTGCTCGTTTGGAGAGGAAATATTCTGGGTTCTAGAACTGACTTGCATGTTCAAACTGGAACTAGGGCAGGTCAAATCTATCAGGAGGTCATTCTAGAATAACGTGTAGAATTGTTTCAAGGTACCATGGCGCAGAATTCGTGTTTATGGGTGACAACATCCATCCTCGTCATCCAAGCATTGTAAACAAATGCCATCTATCGAAGGATATCACCCGTATGTACCGACTCTCATTCTCACCGAACTTGAATACAGTAGAACATGTGTGGGACATGCTTGACTGACGAATTGCAGTCCGTCAATTCCCTCCAACATGTCTACCGAAACTTCATGAAACTTCATAGAGCACTGCTTGATGAGTGGTGCAGTATTTCCTAAGACCAGCTCGATAATTTGATACTGAACATGCCTAAGCGTTTTACGGCCTGTATCACATCATCTGGGAGACATAATATGTATTAACCATTGTATCAACCATGTAATATTGGATTTTGTAAATAGGGTTTATTTTGTCATTTACTCCAGAAAGCAAAAAATCGCAATTTTTATTAATGATATCAAACATATAGCATCTTTTTTTCTCTTTATCTTTTGATTCATAAATCAGTTTTACAAACGTCACATTTGTTTTGCTTCTTACTCTTTCTTTTCCTGAACATGCACTATTCTTACTTTATGGACATGCGTGTATATTTACACTATAACGTTTTATATTCTGAATTCCTTAAAATATCAACAATAAATCCTAACAATATCGCGAGAGCTCGTTCGATTCCACATTAGATCTGCCTGCACCACGTTCAAAGGTATAGCAAAATTTTAGGCATTCGAAGTTTGAACCTAAAATACTCTGATTATGAAACATAAACTTTATTGTTAGGTTGCCACAAATTTATTTCAAAATTGAATTAAAATTTTATGGTTATATTTTTATATTCTTAACACTGCTAACAGAAAAGTATTTCACAGGATCAAACCTCATTGAACTGATCAACAGGAAATATATTTAAAAAAGCGAATAGTAACTAATGTTATTTTGTGGTAATTAAAATTATTTTATAGCGCATTGGTAATGGGAAAACAAGCACTTATTTCAGTATAAAATGGTAAAGCAGGTCTGTTGGTAGAACAGTGATTCAAAAATTAAAATCTCCAGTTTAGTCAAAGATTATCAATATATATGTCCGATACCCGTTAAACATGGCACCGAATGTCAAACAACAATCCTGGATTATAGAAAAAATGGGTTTCTTATTTTGATTTCAAACTTACAAGAACATTCCTTACTTATTTTAAAACTGGATATTCATACGAAGGAAATAAAATAGATATATCATAAACTGGTTACATATTGCATAATTTCAGCAACAATATAAATCAAAAAACACATTTCCTCTTTTAAGATAAAAAATCTCTTCTCAATAATATTTTGATTCTAACGAAATAAAAATTCCGACGTTTCACGTCACATTTTTAAACAACATCTTGGCTAACTATAAGATAATATTACAGCACTAGTAATATTGTTTAAAATTATTATTTATATTTTTCCTTCGGTTTTTGATATATGGTTTTCCTTCAATCTTGTGTGCAATTTACATATTTTATAGAAATTAATGAGTGCCAGGAATTCTACATTCTCCCAATCCATTTCTCAAGGAATCAAAGTAATAATATGCCTTACAGCTCTATTTGCACGTTAAAAAGTTTTGAAATCTCAATTTATTTAAATATACTCAAAAGCAGTTGTTAACCAAGAATAAATCGCATCTGAGACAAAAAAAATTCTCTTCCATTAAGAGTAGAGTCCAAATATGAAATAAATGTAAAAAATATTTATTTCCTTGCTTTGAGCTGGACATATGGCATAATAAGACATATGGCTATGACTCTAGTCCTACTCATTTGTTCTCTTACCCGTTTTTCGCTAAATATCAATTTAAATAGTATTTCCTGTCCATCAATTATCAAGACAAATTAAATGATTCTTACAATCTTCCTATTCATTAATATAGTTAGACATTGCCATTAATCATAGAACATATCATTCTCAAAATATACTAACGTATCCTTCCCATTTAGCCAGAATTTAGAGAAAAGTTTTCTAGATATATAACGACCAGACTTCAGAACAGTAGTGGGACCTCTAGCTCAAAACCCCAAGCATTTATTGTGATAATGATTTCCTGCCTAAGTTAAAGATCCGTTCAGTGTATCACGCCACCCCACACGAAAGAGATTTCTGAAGCATTGGGGCGTGAGACTGCAGGATTTAACAAGATATCTGCCGTCTGCCTGGTTCTTGACAGTAAATGATTGACAATTTTCCTGAATAATTTGAAGATTCACAGAATTAATGAGCGCCAGGAATTCTACATTCTCCCAATCCATTTCTCAAGGAATCAAAGTAATAATATGCCTTACAACTCTATTTGCACTTTACTTCGCTCATTGCTTTAGCCTTAAATCTATGACGGAACTGAGGCGTCGCTAAATTAATATGAATAGAATATTCCATATATGGATTTTAATCATTGATTTTGATTCATCATTTAAAGGAATCTGTAGTCATTTTACAAGTATCTGTAACTATTCAGAAATGAAAAGTTAATTTAATAATTTCGTACCTGAAATTTAAAATTATTTATTTGCAACTATTACTCTACGGCTAAGGGCCTTAGTCTATTGTTAATGTTACAAGGAATCGTCTATAACACTTTCGTAATATTTTGATTTATTATAAGACTTAAAATCTGATTAAAATGATTTCAAGTGAAGTATTCCACAAAAAGTTAATCAAAAATTTTTCTGGTATGCTTAACTTTTAGGTCACTTTTTCAAATCTGTCAGTGAGAAGAATTGTAAGGATATGAAACAAGAATCTATCTGGTTTGAATTTATTTTATTTAAAACGTCATTAAATTTTTAATATCGCTTCATAAGCTTTGTAAATAAATATAAAATATAATTTTATACTTTGTTTAGCAAAGTAAAACTAGAAATCATAAAATACCTATTTCTTTAGGCAGTTACTGATTTCATTATAAATTCTATGATATTTTGACTTAATTAGAAAGACGATATTTGCAAAGGAGTATTATATTATTTCCTGCTATCTCACGTAAAATAAGTCTATTAACCTCCAACAATTCCATGACTGTATTTGTTATCCATAACTCAAGTAATTATCAAGAGATCCATAGCATTATAGGAATGGAAAATGACTGGACATTCTGACCTCCCAGCCCAATTTCCGCCTATTTAAAAGTCCTCAAAATTTGTTTACTATATTTAGCTAATAATAATCTCAAAAAGCTAAAGGATAAAAGAAAATATGTTTTATATTTTTTCCTAATACTGTAAAGTAACGGCATTATATAACAGTGACATCTTATTAAACAGAAATGAAATCAATTTCAGCTTATTTTCATACATTGAAAAAATATTTCTGAACTAATACAACAAACAAAATATTGAAAAATATAATTATATTATAAACTAAGGTTTCATAATAAGATTAGTAAAAAACTAATTTATCTTTAGTTAGAGTGCTCTTACGAGAAAAAAAAAATATTGTTCAAAGAACCAATATTACATGCAGTTATAGTTTCATTTAAATTAAATTAAAAATTTCCAGACGAAATAATATATTTTTCCTGCTTAAAAGACATTGTAAGTTGAAATTTGATAATTAATATTCTCCAGTTTATACTCCTGATTTTTATCTTGATAAATTCAGAGCACCACATGCCAATAATAAAAAGGTAAACCTTAATTATATCATTATAAGAAAAATTAGAAAATGCGCTTTACCACAAGAGCTTTCGCATATTTTAGCAATGTTAAATAAATAAATTAATCAACCGAGTTTCAATGATATTGTTATTAAATATTTGTGGCATTTCCACCAACTGCTGCAGTCTTAAAAGCAACCGAAGAAGAAAAAAAATCGACTAAAAGAGATTGCCTTCGCCTTCCATAAAACTTATCGTCAATCGAGAAATACCGGAGAAGTATATGAGACCTGCTCATGGAAGGATTAAAACAAAAAGGAAAGTCTTTTTCCGAAGATAAAGCTCCAAATGGTTTCCCCGTGCCTTCGGAAAAATATAGGATGCGTACGAAAAAGAAATCGCTGTCTTCAGTGAAATGAATATGGGGGATAAAAGAACCTACCTTTATCAAAAGGAGGGGTACATTTCCCCTCCAGAACGTCATTCTGGGTACACTCCTTGAATAGTAATGGATGCTATCATCCTCAGTTTAATAACCTGTCCTCCCTCCAAATGAAAGTTGAGTCCAAGTACCTGTCTCTTAAGTCATTATAAAAAGATCCAGAGGACGGATATCCTGGGCTCCTGCTTCATTGGAGGAATTTTCTCTCTTTTTCGATCATTGGTAGGGTTCCGCCGCAAATTAAAATGGCTTCCAAAAGAAAAATCTGTAAGAACATTCCTAGTGCTCTTTTTTATATAGATTTAAGCTGAGATTCATTACTTTTAACTTAGGTAAGTACCCTAGGTTATTTTCCAAATCTAGGTACTCTGCTTCGTTCTGGAATTTATTACTTACCGAGTAATCGTTTTTATAGTAGAAAAAAATTCGTTTTGCTTTTTTCTGTTCATAGTTGAAAAATTCGATTTGCACCAACAATTTCACGTTAAGCCCAGCTGCTGGGCAATTTCCATTTATATGATATGCTATTCTGCGTTAATGTATTTATTTAGGAAATATAAACTCATTGAAACCACAGCTGTATTGGGACCATATTTCCCAAAATTGTGAAACTGGAAGAAATGCCTAGTATTAGATAAATTTCTTGTATAATTTACGGTGTCAAAAGGAAAAATGGATAACTAAGATTATTTTAAGGATGGAAATTTATAAACATTCCCAGAGTTTTTAAGAAAAGTCTTGTGGTTGGAAAGCAGGTATTTTGGTATAATCTATCTAGGTAGTTGCTCAGTATACGTACCTTGCAGTAAAAAACATTATCATCCATAAAAACAAGTTTGAATCAAGTGATTATCAAAACTCTCGCAAATAAGAATTATGATTCTGACTTTTAAAGCACAAAACATTAACTGCATCCCCATGTTAAGCGTAAAAGTGAATACGATTCGATCATAAGTATAAGGTTGGCAACAGTAGCATCCATTCAAAAGGCATCCATCCATATTTGGAAAAAACTGAATGTTGTAGCAGATTTTGTTGTTAAGATGCAATTTAATTCCCTTCAAACTGAAAAGAAAACCTTTCACTTCAAAAATAAAATTAAAACGTCAGCATTTAAGCAATTATGATATAATATCATGTTCAATAATGTATCCAAATTTATTTTATAAACTGATTCTATGTCAATATGACAAGAATCGGATTTCAGGCAGGAATCATCGCGTAACGGCATCATTTCACTTCAGAGTGACCAATAGAGTACATACGCATTATGTAGGATGGTTATAAACGCCTTGACATCATTTAGAAAGTAATCTGTTACTGCTCAAAAGCACAGATGTGAAATCCAGGATTTTTTCTTTAATTGTTTGAAGAGATCCTTGTCAATGTATCTCCCATGAGGACACATCGAATGAGGAAATTTATTAGAGATTTTTTTCATAGGCATAGTTTAAATTAGGAAAGGAATCTATTTTTAGAAGCTTTTGTCCAACACTTGCCATACTGAACATCACTTGATTCTACCTAAACAAGAATTATGAATTATGGTACTATGATCATGATGACGCTTCGTAATGCACATGCAAACACAAGTAACCCGGAAACCAAAGATATCCATTAATGTTAATACTAATGTAGCGTACAGCAATGCAAGCTATGGAGTTAATGACATTCCTCTACCGGCAAGTGATTCCAAAGTCGAATTCAAGCATTCCAGGCCGTCATGGATAATATATTTGAGACAAAGATTCTTGATGTATCATCATAGATCTACCTCTAAATGTTCTAGTATACGCTGAGTAAATACTTGTCCTATTTATATGTATGAAGGGAAAGGAGGGGGGTACTTATCAATAAAAAAAACCTATTCTGATTTCACACCTTTTTCCTCTGGTCGTTTTTTTTTCACTGTCAGTCGAGTTGTTATGATCTCACAAATATTTTCTGTTTTGTGACGATTGTTAAACTAACTTGTTTTAACCCTTGTGAATTGAAAGATGTTAATTATTAAACGCGTCAAATACCACGCAAGCATTTTCAGTAATTCTTGTCCAAATCTTTAACTTAATCATGATCCGATTCTCTTCAAGATTGCAATCCATAATAAACAATAAAAATATCGTTAAGATATAAGTTTAACATTCTAATCCTTTGCTGTATTTTCATTAAAAAGTTTGACTGACGGCTCGGATTCTTTAACGAAATAGCAAAAAAGTATATTTCTGCATTACGCTAAAACTCCGCTCGAAAATAATATTTCTAAATCACTTTCGAAGTAGAAATGTCAACTGAAGTATCAAATTTTATCTCAATTTATCCAGACGTAAGACTGCTAAAAGTATGTTTAAACGGAGAGTTATTTTAAGATATCTTCAAAATTCTTTATTTTCTTTAGAGATAGATATTGCGAATGAATCGCTGTTATTTTTACGGAAATTGACACTTTAATTTAAAGAAACTCAAACTTTATTAATTCTGGTTTTAAATTAAGATGTTTATATTGAAACTGAGCGATTTTCCAACCAGTTTGTCTCTAAAAATAAAAATATTAATATGAGTCTCATTTTTATCTCTTCTATCCTTAATGGAAAAAAAATCGCTGTCACAATCGTCATCCTGATTCGTGGTTTACTTTAGTA
Source organism: Argiope trifasciata (assembly GCA_026543055.1). Taxonomy (NCBI): domain Eukaryota; kingdom Metazoa; phylum Arthropoda; class Arachnida; order Araneae; family Araneidae; genus Argiope; species Argiope trifasciata. The sequence continues at coordinate 2,519,997 of JAPMOQ010049656.1, read as the reverse complement.
TTACCTCAAACCTCCCCGGTTCGATTAATTTTAGATCAGACGATAAGACCATCTTGAGCAAATATTTTGGAATGGAATCACAATTTAATCACACATCAGAATATCCGGGGTAATAAAGTCGTCTCCCCTGCGTTGCGGAATTCATAGGAGCATTTCTAACTCGTATTCATTATGAATGAATCTAATTTTAGAGTCTGAGTTCAGCGACGTTTGAGCAAATACGTAACTCAAAATTTATTATGTTGGTCAGAGTTTAAAGTCCAATGACTTCGGTATGCTAAATATAAATATATAAATGATAAGAAGTAAAATATATCTTAAAATTGCAAATTGGAAGTAAATTAAATGTTTTTAGTCATTTACTATTTTTAATAATGACCTGACTGAATTCAATTTATTTAATTTTTAATGCAAAATTAAAATTAGGATTGTGTGTGTGTGTGTGTGTGTGCGTGCGTGCGTGCGTGCGTGCGTGCGTATGTGTTAATTTACTACAGTTTCCCTTTAAGTCGCTTTTCTACGAGGCTTAAAAACAATATCCCTCGTGTCAGATATCTTTTTTTATAAAATTCCGATAAGTCATTTCCAGCTTCATTCTTGCCTTCACGCTAATGATAAAAATGTCGATCACCCAAAATAACTTTTAAGTGCAATCTAATTAATTTAAATGCGGCGATTTATTTCGCTCTGATAATGAATACCGTAAAACAAGACAACATTTCTTGACTCTTACAATATTAAAACGCTCAAAACGTCAATTCATGCAATGACCGCCTGATAATTCCTGTCAAATCTCCACTACATTTTATGAGCAGGATTAATTAAATGCCCGAAGCGCGTACTTTGCTCATTATGGTGTATTACTTTTAAGTGTAGGGAATTCGGTCAAGGTTTGAATCCACTCCTTAATACAAATCGCACTAATAGCCATCAGTTAATCTAATTCCTCTTTCGTACACCAATTCTTGAAAGAAAAGAGTGATTGGTGTTCTGAATGAAGGGGAGAACAGGGAATATTTGGAAGTAAAACTACAGCATTTCAGTATTCTATAGTCTCAGTGATTTGAGACTCTTAAGAATGAAAGTTATAAATCTTGTGTTTGGAATTGAAAGTGATTTTACAATTTTTTTTCCTTTAATACATTTCATAATATACATAATCTTAATGTTAGTGCGTTTTGGGGGTATAAAGTGGCTGTATGTTATTTTACCAACAGTGAAACAATATGTGGAATAGCATACATAAATTCTTACTTCCATGTCTTTTTTTTTATCTGTAGCAGAAGACGAATGTATTTCAGTCTCGTTCTAATATATAAAGAAAATATGAGTCTGCTCCAAACGTTTTCAGAGGATTTTAAGGGTAATGCACCTCCAGAAGTCACGAAAAGGTTTAGATGTATCATGGAAATTGGTGTCAAAAGACTGTCGGAATTTGAATGCATAAGATAAACGGATTCAATTTATATGATATGCTCACATTTATTTGCAATTCTTATGGCACTCAAATATATACTTTGGAATCATTTAAAAATATTTAAATATTTATTTTCATTTAGTTTAATTTGCTATCTATACTTTTCAAAGTATTATTTTGTTTTTTTAACTAGATTTATATCATTTTATTGCAGAAAAATTTTTGTAATCTTTATAGGATCACTTTTATAAATTGTCTTTTCAATCATTCGTTCATAATAATATTTTTATAAATCCGTATTATTTGTTATACTCTTCATGAAAGATTATTTAGATTTATGGTTACTACCATTTTTTTCTTTTTATCTTTTTCAAATAAAATGTAAGCAAAGAAAATACATTGTAATCGTCAGCACAAAAGTCAACTTTCACATTTTAAACGTCTTTAAGTCACAAAACACATTTTTGCAATTAAGTCTACTTATCTATGAGCACGATAGCTTAAAACCTCTTTGAATTAGACAAATAAAATTTACAATACAGCTAGCAACAAAATTCTGGATTTGTATAATTTTTTTAAAGAAATTGAGATAGAAGAAATCTGTTTCACTTATACCTGGATGAAAAAGTGATGAGCTAGATCCATAGGACTGAGTACGCAATTTTATTAGTAGATTTGTAGATCTCAGATACATCTTAAAACAAAGGCGTCTGAAGATTGATTTTTAGATAGTCTCTACATTTACCTAAAGAAAAAAGGTCTAACTCAAAAATATAAATTGATAAACTTGCTATGTGGTCTTTTAACCATTAACATAAATTACTACCGAATTTTGGATTCAATTGATCCAGAAAAAGGCGTCCAAAAATATTTTTAGCTACAACACCCAGGAATACATAATTAAATACACTGCGTCAGATTACGTTAACGTCGATATGTGCAGGGATACCCACTCGCACATCCAGACATTGGCTTGGACTCATCTCTATCCCAAGACGATGTATGTAGGGACACTATACGCAAGCATTTTACTCTTATAATATAGTGGAGTGGTGGGAATATGCATTTTGAAAACCTTTTTCCTAGCGATTGTAACTAAAATCAAATACAGAACTACTTGGATTGGATTGGATTTTGTGATTTAATGGCGCAAGAGCCAAATATGGCTATACTGTGCCAGACAAATGGTGTTAAAATACGTCACGTACAATGCAGTCATGCAATTTAAATTCTGTTCATAAAATGAAAGTCATCCAATAATCAATAGTAACAATGGTTTTAAGAATGCAAATTACATCCCAGAAAGAAATTTTTTCCAAAAACGTTAAAAGATTAAAATAACAATGAAATTTAACAAGTTAAAATGTAACTCTTGAGACAGTAAAACAAGTACAAAAAAATAACACTTGTTTTATAGTAATGTTTTGATAAACAAGAAAACAAGTGTAAAAAATCATTGTAATCTTTTTATTCGATGTTTCTTTAGGTATTTATCATGAATTGGGGTACTTGAAGATTCACAATGAATTTTTTTAAGATCAACCCATTTAACTTGACATTCTTGAGGACTTTGTTTAAAAAAGTTTTATGAACTGTGGTGGAATCGATGGAAGGTTCCGGATAAAGTGGGATTTCATCAATTGTTTCATGGGGATTGTACTCTATTGTGTTTTCTAATTCTACTTCGCTGTCATGATTGGACTTATTTGTGACAATAGTTTTATCATAATGGGGTTTTTCTTAAATTTTTTCCTGCTAATAATGGTTTTGAAACTTTCTAAGTTTTGTGAAGTAACAACAACTAGGATACCTTGAAAGGTGTCATCCATACGAATACTGGGTGAAAAGTCTTTCATAAAGGATTCAGATTTAAGGCAAATTTCAGAGGGTGTATATGATGGTTGAAACGGATTCTTCTTATTATGTATCATTATAGGCATTATCTGAGTCCTCTTGCTTCTACAGTTTTCTTAGCAACATTAGAATAGCTGGATCCATCAACAGGTCTACGGGCGCTCACCATTCGCTTTGCTTCCGAATATGAAATGCCCTTTTTCACCTTTTCAGCAATGACTTCCTTTTCAAATGTCCATGATGGACAGGAAGGAAAGGAAAGTGTGCGAACCTTTGCAATTGAAGCATTTTTCCAGAGCGGTACCATCAGAGTTTTCATGGCCTGTTTCCTCACAGCGAGGGCAAATTAGAGATCCGCGGCAAGAAGCTTTGGAGTGACCGAAACGCTAGCATTTGAAACATCGCAAGGGAACGGGGATGTAAGGCTTAACGGCCAATTTCATGTAACCAACTTTAATGTATTCCGGTATTTTAGATGAATGAAATGTCAAAATCAAATGCTTAGTTTCAAGGAACTGTCCATCTTTTCGTATTGTTATACGGCGGACATGAGTAACTTCTTGAATTTTTAAATTCTTGATTATTGCAGCAACTGGAGTATGAAAAAGTTCCCCTCAAGATATTACTTCTCTGGAGAAGTTTAAAGTCGTATGTGCACTGACGGTCACTGGAATGGAAGCAATGTTTGTCATTTTTACAATCTGGTGAGCTTGTTTTTGAGAGATAATCTCAATGAGCAAATTCCCCGAACGTAATTTCCTATCAGTTGATACTGTTCCAAGATGAACGGATATACTCTTTTCAACTAAAAAAAGTGAAACAGAATGAAACGTATCGTTGGTAGAAGATACCTTTTTCAAAGTAAAAAACTTATCAAAATGTTTTGAAAGTGATAATCGTGTTTCATTTGATGCCCACTGAAGGGAGTTTTGTTCTTTTTGCCCATACACAAAAGGTCAAAAGATTCGGGACCCAACGGCACTGCTCACCACTGATCCCTACAATGGATGGCACTTACCATGGTGCTAGTCTAGACCTACACGCTGAGGGCCATCTCCAGGAACGTTGACCACCCTTAACGCTGAACAGCAGAAAATGGTCCTTTCGCTTGATCCCCAACAGACTAACCAAATGAGTAGGATACCAGCCAATTGATACACCGGGGACCACAGTGCACCACCCGTCTATTGGGTCGCCACGCACGGCAAACACGTGGGGGTATTTGCTGTCCATGAGAAACAGTAAGCAAACAGAGCGGGGACAGCTTCTCATGGATTGCTCCCGCGTATACCTTTGAAGGATGGAAGCATCAAGCAGAAAGCAGAAGGCGTAGGGAAGAGTAAATATAAAGGGAGTAAAGATCCCTGGGTACCTCTGGACTGGGACGCTCGCACTCACCTAAAGAAGGTGAGCCCCTGAGGGGAAATGTAGAACTACAGTTTTAATAACAGGTTTATATGCCATATTTTCTTTAGCTAAACAGTTGCATTGCGACAGGCAATCAATCCTTTGACAAATTTGGTTTTTAAAAAATCAACAAAGAGTTGATTGTCTGCAACTCTGAACATCTGGTACATAGTTTTTTCATTTACACTAAAGAAGCTAAAACTATGTGCCCAATTTTATTCCCCTAGTTTTTTACGCTCTGTATTTATCGTCTACACTAGAATGTGAACAAACACAGACGCAAAATTTCTGAGAATGGAGTTCAGTCAACATTTGATAGAAATCTATGTATGAATGTATTTAATATTAAGGCTATATGCCAAATTTCATTCATCTAGCTCAATGCGTTTTTGAGCTGTTATGTTCACAGATAGAAATAATTTCAAAATGCACCTTTCGAATTCAGACAGTTCTGAAAAATAGAGATTCGTCAAAATTTCAATTGGAGATTTCTTGACGATTACAATACTTTTTCTTTGTGGACTATATATGCGAGGACGTAAAAATATTCACAATTTTTTAATGAAACAAATAGCTAATAAGTACACTTTTTTATTTGTTGCAATTCATAACTGAAATCCTATGCTTTAACCAGCTTCGAACATTTGAAATAAATTAAAATCAACATTCTTTTTTCTAAATAAACATTTCGTAACACATTTATAAGTCAATTGACGCGACATCCGTTTTAGGTAAAGTATTTCCGAACGGAAACAACTTTAAGCCTTTTTAATGTAAATATCCATTGATCTCCAAAGTCGTAATACCTCACTGATTACGACCGATACTTGGGTAAATTCAAAAGTATAACATCAATGCCAGATTTCATTTTATTTTTCATCTCGAAATTTGAGTTTTGTTGGCTTACGTTGCTTTCAGTAAAATATTTATAACTGCAACTTTTCTGAAAGTATATAGTTCTAAATTCAGAGCATTTTTACTTAGAAACAAGTTTATTTTATACGAAAAAATTTTATTTCACTCATTGCATAACCTACATACCTATCGAAGAGGGATACTTCAAATTTATGAGCAGTATCCTTGATATTAGCTGAAATGAATCACTATTCTCAATTCTTTTATTTGTAGTGCATCCTATTTTGTATTAATAATTGCAGGAGGCACATATACCAAACTTTTATATCAATAAAGAAAATACATAGGGCTTATAAAATAATATTTAAACACTAAACAAGATAAATTTTTATTGCTGAAAATATTTCAAAATTAACAAAACATGGATGTCAAAAATATTGGGCAAAATAATTGAATAAAATTGCAGGATTTTAATAACAAAGACATTAAATACAGCAATTACCAAAACCCGATATGAATGAGAAGATTTATATAAATGTTGTAATATCATTGAAAATAGATAAAATAATAATAAGCAATGAGAAAATAAATAATAACCTGAATCTGAAAATTATAAAAAAAACTGTTGACCCTAGAATGCATGATTATATACAAATATATAACTCAAAACTTAGAGTAACTGCATATAATTTAGGGAAACTATTTTTAAAAATTTAACCACATTTTTTCATGAAATTAAAAAAAATTAGATGCACCAAACATTCAGATTATGAATTAAGCAATATCCAATTGACACAATTCACATTCTAACAACACTGCAATAACAATAAAGGTTCGTTTTCACCAATATATACTTTTTACAAAGGGAAAATAAAATAATTTGATAGTTTTTTAAAAGTAGAACTATTCGTGCAAAGTATTTTTCAAAGTTTCCAGTTTAAATCTAATTCTAGTTCCACTATTGTCATATTTTTACAAATGTTTTTCAAAAAAAAATTAAAACACAATTTTCAAACACACATTGTCGTCTTTTCAAACAGTCATGTGAAACTTATTAATGGAAATATAATCGTTTAGTTAACTATCAACACAATGTTATAACAAAAGTTTAAAAAAATGAGGGTTAATAGGAATAGAAAATTTGCTTAAAGTTCTAAAAACTTATACAATAATTAATTAACTTAAAGAGGAATGTTATTATAAAAGAAAAAAAATTATATCCTTAACATCTTGGAACAGCATCATCGACTTAATACAAAATAAACATACCTGTGGTTTAGTATCTTCTCCTGTGAAAAAAAAATGATTAATGATTCACTAGACAAAATTCGTCAAAGATTGGAAAAAGTGTAATTTTTTGAAACAATAATATGACCAGTTTATTAATAAATATTTCTTCTCTTTACCTTTTTTTTGGATGTTATTACAGTTCCAATTTATCTTTAACAGTAAAATGATACAATTGTTTTTCAGACTTTTGGGACTCCTTGTATACAACTGTTCTAAGAGAATTAATGATCAATGGGGCAAGCTTAAACGTCGTTACTAAACATTCTGAGTTTAATCTGATTCTCTGGGACGTCAAGCCTGTATGTTTTCGATTATCACGTTTCTTCTGAGGTTAATGACCAAACATTGATTTGAAATATGTTGGAGGCGTCAGTTAATCAGGTGCGAGCAGATGTTGGGGTGTATTACTGGCTGATTTAAATACCTGATGGGTGCGTTGCGCCTTCTGAAATGTATACTAGTTGTGCTTGTGAATTAAGTATTAAATTTAAATTTTTCATGTATTTTCATCAATCAACAATCATTAAAAAGAGTTGCTAATGTAAAAAATTAAAACGGGAAACCAATAAAAAATTGGTATTAATCATTATTGTATTTGATTGTTCCTAAGAAGAATTACTTCTTCAATGCCAACATTCTTTTATTTGGATTTTCCTTTCTAGTTTCTGTCATTACAGTATGAAAAATTGTATGTGTATAGCATTTGATGATAGTAAATCTACCAAAATAATTATGTCAAAACCTTGCATCTTCGAGGTCATATTTCATTTCTAACGGCTTAAATATCTAAAGCCGTCAAGCAGGAAATTGTTTTCCCTTCTTGGGATGATGTAAAATGCTTTTAATCAAATTTAAGACTTCGGGAACTTTCAGTGTAACCCGCTATACGTCAACACGAAGGTGAAAAGTAGTTCATCTCAATATTTTCAGCGGTCGTAAAAAGTTAAAGAAAACTCAGATTGACGAATGCGATAGACGACGGAAACATTATTTTAAAATATAACTTTAGAGAAAATTGAGTCCCATACTATCTAGAAAGGGTGAACTACCTCATAAAAGTAACCAGAACCAAATAAAGAAATCATAAAATGTCGGTGTATCAAAAAATACTCTATCAAAATGAACAAAAATTCAGATAAAACAAAATAACACAGAAAAACAGAAACATTATCATATTCTGACAGTAAACGTTTTTCTGAATACTTTATCATCATGACTGAAATAATATATTCCGCATTTTGCAGAATTTATATTGAAGTCCTGTAGCCCTAGAAATTGATCAATTTCAAAATATATAAGTATTTTTTAAAGTCAGTGTTAAGAACGATATATTTAAAAATCACAACATTTTTGGTAATGAAATTTTCAGAAGAGATTTGATATTAAAAATATTGAAAAAATATCAAAAATTTGCATGCATATAAGACAGTTGTATTAGTAAATTTTATATTTTCTGCTTTTTTTTAATTGCAATGAATATGCTCTAACCTTTTAGGATTATTATAAATTGTATTATTTTTTAATATCTTATTGAACTTTTTGTTATATATTATTTCCATAAAACAGTAAAAATAATTTTATATAGGATCTGAAAAATGAATGCGATTCAAAACATATCGAAAAAGAGAATATAAAAGACTGATAACCTTGTAGAATTATACTTTATGTATAAGAACTTCTTGGAGTCTCTTCTGGCGAGAGAAGCAAAGGCGTAAGAGTAGAGGATAATAATGACCATTTTTTCTTAAAAAACTGAATATTGTTTCCCCTAGCAAAATTATTAATTTTCGGAAATCAGAAAAAAAATATTTCCGGGAGTATTATTTAATTCTTCTCTAGTTAAATAGGCTGATACATTTTGTGATTCAAAACATTGTTCCACCTTTTATCTTAGTATTTGATTCTGTTAAACCCGCTGGACGATTCAAACTGGCCACATGAACCCAACGTAATTTCGTCACTGATTAGCAATCTGATATCAAAAGCATAGTTATACGCAATAAAGTTACAGAGTCGTCAACCTTTACCCAGTCAACATTCCCCGTGTGTATTGTCGAAAAAAGACATTTGAACATTAATTCGTTGACTTGGGAAGATATTTTAATGAGATCAAACAGTCCTTTGCTAAGACTCATGAGTAAAAAAGTTGTTCGACTTGTAATTCCAAATCTGTTAATAGTTATATCTATAAAATTTCAATTTCAAGGGCTTGATACAAAAATAAGGTAACTTTAATTCTTAAAATGCTAATAAATGCATGAAATAATTCTTAATTACTTGGAAATATTTTTATATATTTCCGCCCTGAAAAGGATTATAAAATCCATTTAAAAATAAAATAAACCAATAAATGGAAATTAAATTTTCTCCACGAACAGATAAATCCTAAAACCAGCAACTCTTAAATTCAAATAACATGTTTGTTAACTATTACTTTTCGCATTATTATTTAACTAGGAAGAATTTTAAGCCTCCTGGGTATAATGGACAAATTGTTTGGCATGTTACTTACAAAAACTGTTCTGAATGGAATCGATAATTATTGTTAAAACTTGTAACAAAAGCTCCAAGTATGGAATGGATCGCACAATTTGCCAAAGAAATATGAGGTAGTTAAGAAGTAAAGAAAGAGGATGCCTTAGGATATTTTCCCAGTAATGTTTATCCAATATAAAGTAATTTTAAGCTAAGTGATTCCATTATCATTATAAAAGAATATTTTTCTTGCACAACAAATGAGTCTCATGCTTAAAAAGATCCTATTGAAATAAATTTAATTATTTGAAAATAAGTTCTTTTGCTGTGAAAACCAAGCAAAGATAGAGCATATCAACCTCGAACCTTTGTTAAATTGAGTTAAAAAAATTAATTCCGTTTCTCACTTCACTTATGTTTACAGTTCTACTTTCAGAAGGAATAAATTAAATTAGATGTCTTGCTTACTTAAAAATATTATTCATAAATCACAATAAAGTTTAGAATATTCAATCATCTAACTTGTGGCAGTGATTTGAGGTTTAGAGTTTTATGGCACAAACCTTAGTATTGGTAAAACGCTTGGTAATATATAATACCGACACTACTCAAAAGTAATGGTTATTTTAGCATGAAGATTCCGACAGAGATAACCTACAATAACGACCTATAGCAGCCAAAAATTCACAGATTGATTTACCAGAATAAGTGCGGAATAGCAGGGTGTAAAACTTCAATCGACGAATCATTAGGAAGAGAGACAGAGGGGTTAGCTGTTTGTTTGTTTAGTTAGTTATATTAACGTCCCGTTTTTTTAAAGCAACACGAGGGACCTCGTAATTTTGAACCACGGTCAGATGACGAGGACGACACCTGAACTGGCACCCCCCCTCCACACCACGCCACACCAACGGGAGGACGTTTAGCCTGACAGATTTAACGTGCAAGAGACCCCCTCACACGACGGCTCTTCGGTGGAATCGAGTCTCGAACCTGAAACCCTCCGGTTCCGAAGCCGAGACCTTACTACCAGGCCACCGCTGCCCCAGAGGGGTCAGCATAACCCAAAAAAGAAAACTACGGTCCTTTGCAGAAAGGGCAACCAATGTACGTTGCTTTCAGAGTAAAATCAAATTCTCTTTCTAGTTTTGTATTATTAAATTAACACCACTACATTGAAATTGACTATGGCAAACAGGATATGCATTTCCGTTAATCAAATTATCAGTAACAAAGAGGGAATTTAAGGAATTTCTAGCTCAGCAGCGTTATTTAGGCACACAGTTTACCGATACCTTGTTCCTGCCTGATCATTGGTTATATGGGATTTTCATTTCAATTTTCGAAGAAAGATACCAAAAAGACGTTTTTTTCTTTCATTACACTATGCATAGAATTAATTTTGTATGCATTAATGTCTGTGGTTAGGTAGACATCTAGTCTCTCTTGCGGACTTTTCAAAAATCGTCAAGACTATTCTGCTTTTCTCCCTACTCGTTTTGATACATTTATAAGAAAAGACAGCGATTTATTTTTTAATTTAAAAGAAAAAGTTGAGGAAAGAACTCATCCGGCTATAAACGGCAGATTGGCTTAATGCTTTCAAAGCAGTGGATTTTTACATTGCGCCTCATGAATGAATAAAAAAAGTTTCATGTTATCAATTCACCACATATGGCCAAGAAAAAAAAAATTCATAAGTTTATGTTTCACCATCAAACTAATATTTTACGAGTGCACTTCTATATTTGTCAAATTTCATGTTACAAGTCAGATGCATTAAGCCAGTACGAACATTTGAAATAAATTAAAATCAATATTTCTTTTTCTAAACAGACATTACGTAACTCATTTGACTGCAAGCAAATGCGCCATGGTGTATTAGGGAAATGTATCTCCGGTCGGAAACAGTTTTAAACATTCTTAAAATAAATACTCATTGATTTCTGAAGTCTTCATGGCTCGCTGATTGTGACACGCAAACACTCTTTATTTGGGTAAATTCAAAAGTATGACATCACTGCTAGATTTTTTTTATTTTTCAAGTCGTATCATGCATTTCGTAAGCTAACGCTGATATCAGTAAAATGTTTCGAGTCGTAACTTTATCGGAAGTGTATCTTTCAAAATTGAGTGCAGTTTCACATCAAAGCAAGCTTTTTTTATTCGTACAATTTTGTTTGACTCATGACATAAACTTCATAAACCCCAGAGGCAGGAGACTTCGCCAAATTTATGTGCAGCATGTTTTATACTGATTGGAATGATTTTTTACTTTAAATGGGTCATAAAGGACACAGAAAATCTATTCCAATAAAGATAATGAATAGAAAATGTGTCAAAATATGGTACTGGCAAATGAGATAACGTGTAATATTCTATGGAAAATTGAAAATTTAAATTATTAAAAATTTAAATTCTGTCTTAAAATAGATATATCAAACTTTAGAATATTAAATAAAAGAGGACAGTATGAAAAGTAATGTAAAGTCAGAATCAAAAAAGATTATCATGATTAAAATGATGAAATATTAACTCTTATGTAAATAGCTGTATATAGAAAGCTGTATATAAATGTATATATACAAATATTACTAAAATTAAATAAAATATATAAATAAAAATGTGGAAATAAAACATAGCAATCTTAATTTGAAATTTGGAGACTAAATTGAAAAACAATAAAAAATTATCAACAATTAAACTAAAAACTCAGCATTTAATAAATATCCAAATACTATAAATGGACAAAAAAGACAAATATTCTAAAAAAAAGTAAAACTTCATCGATTCAGGACGGATTAAACATTTATTTGTGATGTAACAATTTCCTCCAGGAATAACTAAAAGGTTATAAATATTGACTTGTAGATCTTTTAAAGATTAACGATTTTAACTTTTTAAAAGCCAAAATCATTCGTTTTTCCTAACATATTTCAGATACTTTAATAATTTACAGTATCCCTTTATTCCTGACGCGTAAAAAAGATTGAATCATTGTTCTTGTTTAGGGATAGAATTAAAAAGATTATAGTCTGATGCAAAAAAAAATCCTAGCACTAGGAAGGAGCTGTGCTAGATAAACAAAATTTGGTAGGCGTGTTTATACATCTTAAAGATGACGTCGATTCAAATTTTGAGCACGCGCGTAAGTGTGGCGTTATGAACATGCAAATGAGGTTTGCTTTAAATAAGCGCTGTAAGGCTAGTGATCGTTATTCACTGTTAAGATTTGACGTAGCGGGTTAATGTTTGTCAAGTATGCCTCTGAGAAGACGAAGAAGCCATTATCAACAGATCACTGAGTTTAAACGAGGTCGTGTTGTAGGGCTACGAGAAGGTGGGTTTTCTTTCCACGATATTGCTGAAAGACTTGGCAGGAATGTATCCACTGTGCATGAGTATTGGCGGCAGTGGTCAAGGGAAGGTACTGCCTCAAGAAGACCAGGTTCTGGGCGGTCACGTGGTACTACTGAGAGGGAAGACCGTCATAATCGGCGTATGTCTGTGGCTAATCGTACTGCGTCTGCAGCTGAAATTCGAGCTGCAGTTGGCACCACAGTGACAAGGAACTATTACAAATCGGTTACTTCAAGAACAGCTCCGAGCCAGACGCCCTGTACAGTGCATTCCACTGACTCCAAACCACTGCCGTTTGCGACGTGAGTGGTGTCAAGCTAGAGCTCATTGGAGGACGGAGTGGAGATCTGTTGTGTTTTCTGATGAAAGCCGGTTCTGCCTTGCCATTAGCCGTTTGTTGGTTAGAAGGAGGTCAGGTGAACACCTGCTAGTGACCTGTCTGCGGCCTAGACACACAGGGCCTACTCCTGGAGTTATGGTTTGGGGAGCAATTTCGTATGACAGCAGGAGCACTCTCGTCGTTATCCCTCGCACCCTGACTGCAAATTTGTACGTCAGTCTAGTGATACAACCTGTTGTGCTGCCATTCATGAACAGCATTCAAGGGGGTGTTTTCCAACAGGATAACGCTCGCCCTCATACCGCTGTTGTAACCCAACATGCTCTACAGAGTGTCGACATGTTGCCTTGACCTGCTAGATCACCAGATCTTTCTCCAATCGAGCTCGTATGGGGCATCATTGGACGACAACTCCAGCGTCATCCACAACCAACATTAACCGTCCCTGCATTGACCGCCCAAGTGCAACAGGCATAGAACTACATCCCACAAACTGATATCCGACACCTGTACGACACAATGCATGCACGTTTGCATGCTTGCATTCAAAATTCTGGCGGTTACACCGGTTACTAATGTACGAACATTTCACATTTGAAATGGCTTTTCTCGCCAATGGCTCTACCTGTGATCTTGAAACTTTAATCAATTAAATATGTTACCTAGACAAATGTATTCCTAAAATTTCATTACTTTACAATAATTTTTTCTTGTTGTTGGGATTTTTTTTTCCATTAGTGTATTTGCTATTGATAGGAAAATTGTAGCTCTTCGAAAATTAATACCATGACCAATTCAATAAGAAGAATTTATAGTGCTAGCTTATTTTTAACCGATAAATGTTAAAGCACTGTTCCTAGAAAGTTGAAGATCTATATGTAAGTCATAAAGGCAGTGTCAATGTCCTATTCATGCAAGATTTAACCATTCTAAATGTGTAATGATGTTTGGTCTCAATTTACGTGTTCTTTCCTGGAATAACAGCAAAACACTGGCTTGAAGGGTGGTGAGTAGAATCGTTTATTTCCTCATCCCGTCAATCAATCAGTTGCATTTATTTCAAAGATGGTTGGCACCTTTAAATATATACCTGATATACTGCAAGCAAAGTATATTACCCTTTTCTATATACTTATGATTACTAGGGTTTTGTCTTGTGTTGCTTTCCACTTCCAATTTTTTTTTTTTGCAAATTTCTAATTTTATAAATCAGATCAGGGCACGTCTCGAGGATTTTTCATTTCAAGTTTCAATACATTAAGACTGATTTGTTTTTATGAGCCATCTATTTGTTGAAATGTTCCACTCATTTATTCTTCCATTCATCATGTACTGTAATGGATTTAAGTTTCCGAGACATTAAAACAGGCACATTTTTTGTTTTGTTTCTGGCCTTATATGAGACCTAAGAGGCGTAATTAAGGCCTAGAAAGAAATACGTTGTTAAAAGAATAAAAGTCCTCATATCCCCCATGTTCACGCGATTATCTTGTCATATATTCCGCTGCCCTCAACCCCTACCGTATCTCAGTTGTTGAATGGAGAGCAATGTATAGTAAATGACAGAGGTATACTCGAAACCGAGATCTTTACTGAAGAATTCTTGACTGATTATTTCGAAAAATATTTTTAATAACCATTTAAAAATATTCTCCAAAAATATTGATAAATAAAAAGATAGCACATTCTTCTCTTGTCTTGTTTTATTTTTTTCTTGGGTTGAAATCGTTTTTTATAGGCATTTTATGTAGCGTTGAATAGCCTTCATATAATATTTCTCTTCTATTCCAAGAACCGTTGAAGGAATAAGTCATTCAATTAATACCTACAATAAACTATTTTTAAAATAATGTTATTCCACACAAATAGTCAAACACTGCATGTAAATGCACTCTAAAGAATTTCGTTCGTTTATGCACATTGAATGTTAAATTTCTTTGTTTCATATATTTTATCTTACAAAGTTGATGTATAGGGTATTGTTGATATCGTATGGATATTACTTGATCGCATAGCGTTTTATTGTAAATTGTAAATAATGCGATAGCTCTAAAAATAGCTAAAGTAAATAATCAAAATAGAAGTATTAATAAAAATCAGTTAAATATTTTCTAGTGCATTTGAGTATTTCTGACAGAAAATCCCCATTCCACAGTGGAAATTCCTTTTTTATTTTCCTTCGATTTTCATTTCGATCGCCTGTCATTTCTGTCTGATAAATAATTTATCGTCATTTTAGTAGATCATAATTCCTCTGCCTGAATAATTATATTAAAAACCGGGCATCCTCGGAATCATATTTCATCCTTAACGGCCTAGATACCCAAAACCATCAGGCAGGAAATTGTTTTCCATTCTTGGGATGATGTAAAACGTTTTTAATCAAATTTAAGATTTCGGAACTTATTCATCGCAAGCCGTTATACATCAATGAGAAAGTGGTGAGTAGTTTGCCCCATTATTTTGATCCCTCGTAAAAAAATGTAAAACTCCGATTGACAAATTCGTTAGATGGGAAATTTTTAAAAAAATACAATGCAGAAACTTGTACCCTGGATAATCTAGAAGACGTTAACTATCTCATAAAAATAACTAGAATCAAACAAGGTAGACAACGAAATCATAAAATGTTGCTACGTCATAAAATGTTTCACTAAACTGAACGAGAAAAAAAAGAATCAAATTAACATAGAAAGATCATCATTAATAAGTTGATCAGTTCTGATCAAAGATGTTTGTAAATATTTTTTCGTCATGACTTTAATAATTATCTTTATTTTGTATTGCCTTGAATTTTATTGAATTATAAGACTCATCCTTTAATGTTATTAGAATTCGATCGACACCAAAGTGAATGAAAAAAAATCGCTTAAAAGACTACTAATATTAAACTTGATGTATTGCATCAAATATGCGTTGAAAAGCGGATGCGTTTAATAAACAAAAACGAAAAATAATTTTTATCAAATCAATTTTCAATTGCGATACCTTTAGGTAATTTTATACATATAATGACAATATTTGAATAATTTATCTAATAGGAAATCTTCAAATTATCAAATCAAATAAATCAAAACACGCCGATCATATCGCAGACTGACTACTTTCTAGCTATGAAATCTTATTGATGCAGGTAAAAAGGTTGTAATCAGCCCCGAAAAAGAATTTTTCTTATAAATTATGGCAAAAAGTTATTTCACTTTTTGAAAAACAAACTACTTTATAAGATGTTTAAAAATGTTATCCGTGATGGATCGACAAATGTCCTAATAAAATGAAGATAGATTCTGAAAATTTCCTAACACAAATAACTGGTTTCAAATAATTAAAATACACGGCAACTAAAAATATTTCAAATTTCCAGCAGCATTTAAAATTAGAAACTAGTATTTACGTTGAGTGGTTAATTTTGTAAAATACATGGAAGAATTCTTGGAGATGCAATAACCCATTCCTGAATTTCTCAAATTGGTTCTCTCAATTGGAAAAGTCTTTCCCAAATCATTATTTTATTCGATTCCAGAAATAGTACAAGCTTAGCGTATTCTGAAAATTTATTAAAAATATTAAAGAAAACTTCTTCCTGAAAACCTCAAAAATTTTATTTGCAGAAGAAATGTTATTTGGCTGAAACTTTGATAAGTATTTGAGGTGAACTAATATGGGCAAATTCATGGGCAACGTGCAAATATTCAGTGTATCCGAGACTTTCGAAAGTGTTTGAAATTTCATTCTAATATGCAACTTCAGAGATTTGAATTCTGTATATGCTAGAAAAACGCAAAAATGAGTACAAAATAAGAATTTCGTTTCATTTTTCTTCTTGATTTTCTTTATGGTGGATTGCAGTAAGTTAAGCTGATGAATGTATTAAGAAAATGCTGAAACCGCATACCCAGCAGATTGAAACATTCCAGAAATTTTAGGAATTGATAGCTCATCTCATAAATGAAAAGATCTTTAGATGTTTGTACAATATTGTTTATCGAGTTTAATACAATGAACATTGATTCATAGCTAAAAATGATTTTCTTTTGCAATAAACTTGATTTTCGATTAAGAGATAATGTGAAAATATTTGAAAACATGCTTGTTTTACTGATTACACTGCATACAACAATTGAGCATTGCAGCGAAGATTTTCCACCATCTAGAGAAGACAATTATTTCGTTTCTTCATTTCCGTTTACAATCTTGCTTTAAAATGGAATAAATCATACCGCGAAGACAAACTAAGAAAAAAATACTTTCGCAAAGCTTACTAGAGTGAAGAATAAGCAAGCATCTAATTTTCGGCATTGGTTGTTTACCATTTAAAAATTTAAGCTACGATGACCAGAGTTTGTAAAATGCATGGTAATGCACAAATATTACATGCAAATATGAATACTCTTCAGAGGCTATGGCTTATTTTAGCTTATACAATCCGACAGATACTACCGATAACGACCTACAGAAGCCAAAATAAAAACTGACAGATTGAGTTGCAGGGAAGAGTGGAATATTACACGTCGACGAATCATTTGTCGAGGAGACATGTTAGCATATGCCAAAACAGAAAGCGATGGTCCCTGGTTTAAAGTGCCAACTTACCTAGGATGCATGTTGCTCATATCGGAACGGGGCTCTCAACATACGATCTGCTTCCCTTCGCTGACTCAGTATTATTAAATTAATACCAGTACAATAAAATTGAATATGTCGAGCAAGATGTGTATTTAATCAAGTTATCGACATCACGGTGGAAATTGAAGCATTTCTAGTTCAGATAGTGCCATTTAGTGGTATGGTTCAAGGCCTTGTTCCCACCTGATTGCTGAAGTTAAGCAGGGACGGTGCGGTCAATGGTTGCAGTCAACAAAAACGGAACATCGCTAACTTCGACACTTTCTCATCTTCACAGAATCCGTATTAATGGAAATATTACTTATGGATAAACTAAATAAGATTATATGGTTATTAAAACTATGATTAGAAACTATTTTTAAATTTTCAAACACCAAGATTTCAGTGTTTTTGCATTTACTTCAGAAACAATGCAGCTAAAACTTTTAAATTCCTTAAAAATTATTGGGTGGACTGCGTACTCTATTTCTGGATAGTTTTATTTTCTTTTGCAGAGAGTGTGCTTTCCATTCTAAATAATTACTGCAACTGAATAAGCCTTAAATTATATAAAATTTTAAAAATTTGGAATACTTACAAGCATTGGAAAAGGGAAATAAAAGATTTTAAATGGTCTAAAAATAAACTAGGCTCATAAACAGCAAATTTGATTTTCAAAAATCACCCAAAATTTAATTTCTTGAACTAGTTGCGAGAAGGAAAAAGCGGGGAGGAAAGGGTGCTTGCTGGATCAAGTTGAGCCTTCGATCAGTATGCTGTTATTTTAACGATTCCATTTCTTTATGCGGTTCCTTATATTTGAAAAAGCTAAACGTTTAATTGAAAAAACTGCGAAGACATTAAAATTTGCATTTTGTCAGGCAAGTTTGATGCACTTGATTTTGGATTTCAGACAGATGCATAAAGTTAAATTTCCAATTTTTTCTTTAGAGCTCAGGGAGCTTAAGATTAGAATGATTTTTTTTTATCCATGATTTTCTAAAAAGTTCACATTTACATTAAGAGAGTGTTAATTTATATAGAAAACTAAGCGAATTGGAAAATAACGTACGAAATCGGAGCAAAAATGTTCTTGCACATCCGAATGAACCCTGAAAAGTTTAGGAAGGTAAGGTGAACTTTACCATCGATGCTTCCAGATGCTTAAGTAAAAATATTTCTACAGTTAAAATTTAATTCTATGGAGTAATTTTAACACAAATACGGAAAAAAAGACATTAAATAGGAAAATGAAATGATTATTACAACTTTCAAAAAATACATATAATTTTACAAGTCACGATAAATATTGTATTTAAAATTGAATCCTCAATACTCCAGAATTTCCCATTAACAAGCTGAAGCAAAACATTTTTCCCATGTGGAACCAATTGGACATTTAATTATAATTGACTTAATTTTGATAGATATAGATTCAACGCAATCAAAGATCGTAAAAAGGTTTCCTCTTTAAAACATAATTAGCATGAATTTGGGCCACTTGAATCTCAGTGTGTTGATGGATACAATTTTAATGTTTATAACGAGATATCAAAAATGAAGTTAAATTTAATATATAGAACACATTTTACAATGGTTGATAAATCGAGAAATTTTATATTTTAAACTACAAATGAAAAATTACAAGATCTGATATACAGGTAGTAAATACTACAAAATTTCAATACAAGTATTACAAATGAAATGACAAGGAATGCGCTAATATGCGAATAAGCATTTTTCAAACTATCAAGTGAATAAAACAAAGCCAAAATGACTAATTCATTTTGTAGGTCATCTTTCTCAATCTAAGAAACGAATTTCTTTCAGTAAAAGTTTCCCTTTCTTGGAGAAAGGGAAACATTGTAAGCCAGATTGAGAATAAAAATTATAAATTAAACTACTTGGTTACAAATTAAATTTGCAAATAGGCGCCAAGTATTGTATATTCCATTAAACATTTTGTAAACTCAAATTGGAAAAAATCGTTCGTCTGCATGCTAAGAAGTAAGTTGTGAGTGCAAATGATTTGTCCATCTTCTGGCAAGTCCACAAATATAGAATATCAAATTTAGGCTTTTTTAATCTTGGCTATGGCTTTATTGGGTGAAGTCTAACAAAGACATTTTTGCAAAAATTCAGTAGCTAAAGGCTGTAAGAAAACTTTAGCTCATTTCAGTTCTTAAAATATTTTCATATAAATTACAAACATATGCACTTGTTAAAAGATTTTAAAAATGATTTAATCAATATTAACAAAATTTAAATCACTGAAAAAGGAACATACAGAACAGATTTTGACCGATGATAGATTTAGAATGAAATAAAAATAAAGCAAAAGTCAATAGTATCAAAAAAAAACCTTATTTACAATCAATAGTGAAATCTAAAATACTTAAAATAGCATAGATACAAAAATAATGACAGGATTTCCAGTAAATCTTAGCTATAATTTCATAAATTTTTCATGAACAAATTCATTAAAATTTAAGAAGTTTTTTTATACATCATTCATACACGTTAATGAATAAATTGAATAATACAAGTTTTCACTCATAAAGCTGTTGGGATTCGGCAATGTACCCAAACAACGAAACATCTGGTATAAATTCAAAATTTATGATTTCTGCAGAGCTTTCATTTTCAATATTGCATTATAAATGGGACAAGTTAAATGCTTATGTATGAACTTATTGAGGAGCATCTATTTTAATCAGAATAATCAATGCGGATTTCATCTTGAAAAATCTCGGTAATCCAAGATAATTTCTCGATTCTTTTGTCAGCTTGTTGGGTAATCTAAAATTCTCAAATTCAAATCTCGAGTGCATCTAAAGTCACATTAACACTAGATTTCCCAGACCAGTCATTTTGACTGGTCGTGCTATGGTAGAAATAGATATATTTAAATGGCTGGTAAATCTAGTGTTAAGGGGGCCTGCACAAGCATTTTTCATAAACGACTCCGAAAGAAATAAGTCCTTAACATTCAGTTAAGGGATCCAAGAGAAAATCATATTGACGCTTTATGAAGTAGAGGCCTTCTACTATAGTACTATAAATGCATGAAAGTACAAATCAACCTAAAGACAAAATTAAATAGAATTTAATCGTAAATAAGAGCATTTTAAATTTCAGTGTATACCAAGATAGAAACTATTTTCGATTCTAAAGAAGTGAAGGTCTATTTTCAGGAACTCGATCAGAAAGAACTCATTCACAACATCCACATGTACAAGATTTCGAGCCGTCTGGATCCAATAATTTTAATATTTGAATTATTTATCTGGTCAGATTTTATGCATGATCGTAAATTGAGAAATCGACATGTGCTAGGAATAAAGGGAAACATAACGATGTAAAATATGAGCTGCAAGATTGATTAGACAAGGCTATGTCATCTCCAAATGTCTAATTCCCTTGGTTTGTTAGATTAAAAGTCAATATTGTCTACACTGTTCCAGAAGTATTAAAAACTAGAAATAATGAAAATTAAACCAGAAAACTGCAACTATTTGCAAGACTTTGGAAAAACAAATTTAGTCGACGAAAGGAAAGCCAAGCAGTGCATACAACAATGTGCACAAATTGGAAGCAAATACCCTATTCAATACTATCAATTTTTACTCTGCGATACCTTCCAAAAAGATTGGCATTCAAGCACAGTTTGCTTCGAAGATGACAAATGAACAGTTCCACAACAAATTCAATACTATTAGATGAAGCCGTAAAAAGACAATGTGCTTATCCAAAATTCAAACGCTCACGTTTCGAGAGCGAGTTTGGCTATTGGGTTGCGGCTGAATTAGAGGAAAAATTGTTTTGATGGCCAACTCAAGTAATGCCGAAAAAGTTAATTATTTATGGGAAAGCCAAAATATATGCTTCCTTGTTCCAAACTATCGGTTGGAAAGCAATTTCTTTGTTATCCGCTTCCTTCTGTTAAGTGTACTTTGACCATTGCTCTGCTAAATACGAGAAAATTTCATTGTTCTAAAAAAAGTGCTTTCCCAATTAACATTCCGATAACTGGTTAGGAATTGAATTATAAAGTCGACAACCGTGTTTAGTGAATCTTATCCCTAAAATCAAACTTAACCGATTTGTATCCACTCTGGTTTCACCAATTGCTTGAATCGATGAACTTAAAAACACATAGGAGAAGTTTGACATCACCGCCACCACTTGGCTTCTCCCGGAAAACAAATTCAAATATCTACACCTCACCTTCCTCCTAAAGGCCGTGTAGTGTTCCATGCTGCCTAGAATCAAATTTCAGCTGACTTATCTTTTTGTAACCTCTTTTGCCGTCATTAATCAAGGTACCCACTAAAAACAATTTCATCCTTCATGAATCCAAGGATATAATTGCTTTCACAAATCCCTCCTACTTCGTGCAAAATATTCTGCATTGTAAACCAAAATTTCCCACAATCAACTGAATATTAGAGACTTTCTATTTAGAACCATTACAAGCAAAATTTACCTGCATAGAGCTCACTATACCTGGATATGCAGAAACCAATTCGGTGTTTTGTTGCTCCAGAATCTAGCCAATCGGCAACGGAAATTTCCAATGAATCTCCATTCCAACAATGCCACCAGTTAAGTATCAAGTTTTGCAATAGGCAGACAATGGGTCAAACAGAAATAGTCAATCCCTCAAGATATAATGTGTTGGATGGTATTCTAGAATATATAGTAAAATAACACTCGTGGGGAAAGAAATTTTCCTCAAAAAAAGTATGTGGCTTAAAAGCAAGTCTAACACTCTTTCACTATCTAAAAAAATGAGAACTATTAAGTTACTTCAGGATTAAAACACTCTTCCCCAAAAGATGAGTCCCTGAAGAAAATTACAGCGAGAAGTTAGAAATACAGATTTGAACGAATGTCATCTTGAGTGCAATTAAACGAGCCTTTTAAAGTCTTTTCGGCTATTCTCGTCATTGCTCATGACGACATAACAGGTTTTTGTTTTCGGAAATTTAGCTACTGACACTAGCACCAAGACTTGGCTTTCTAAATTAGTGTCGAGTTATCGTAAAGGAAAGCACGGAAACATTTGAAAACGTCGAATTTGAGTCAAGATATATTTAAATTTTCGGCCTGACTATACATATTCCAAAAGATTTAGCATATCAGGATTTAATTGGAAATTTGATTTTATTAAAAACTATTGGTGAAAATCGGATAAGAACCCTTCCTCCCTTTCTTCAACTAAATCATCTAAAAGAGCCGTTTTAAAAAATAACACTGACGGTAACAAGTAACGAAAGAGGAAGTTGCAATGCAAAATGTTGAATTATCTATGTAAAATTGGTATTTTAAGAACATTGGAAAAGATATTTAACCCTAAGCATTCGATGGAAATATCTTAATTGAATTCTTACAGTTCAGTTTTCTTGTCAGATAATATACAATGGATTGGTAGATGTTGGAATTTAAACTAAGATAAATCTTAGTTAAAATGAAAAAATAAAACATCTTCGAATTTAATACTTCCATATGCTTAATATTTACGCACTCAACAAGATCTACGTCTCATTTTACTAAATGTTGTTTGATCTAAATTTTAAATAACAATTTATACATTTTTAATGAGAATGAAATACCAAGAGCTCTGGGAAATCTTAATGAGCTAGAAGTTCAATAATTTAATACCGTGTTGCGAAATTTTACTGCCGTTGCAGAATCTGATTCTATAGCCGTCACAGTTGCAAATTAATTGAATCATGTGCACCAGGTTTCTATCCATTGCTTTCACTCCTTTGGAAGATATGCCGGCGAAAAAATCTATTAGGATTTTGGTAAATATATTGACTGAACACAAAATGGTCAAGCCACAGCGCATTTCCATTGCTTTTTAATTCCACATTTCATTTCGTGAGCACTAGAATCTTGCATCCCACTTCAAGATATACCATCCCAATCATACCTCGATTGACAAGTTCTCTCATGGAGTTCTGCACCGCAATTTCGAAAGTCCACATTCTCTTGATATACACGTGATCAAACTAATCCGGTATTTAAAAAAAATTCAATACTCATGACCCCATATTAGTAAAATCTACCTTAGAATTTAGTTTAAAATTTAGGATCAATATTTATGAATAGCCCACCAATTAATTTGCTAGCAAAGCTAACTGGTAAGTTCCATCCGGAAGAAATAGTATATGTTGGAAAGCACATTCGCACGCGGCGGAGAAAGGAAAGCACACTCGCACGCGGGCGAGAAAGGAAACTGAGGCCAGTATGGTTCGTTCATTTAGAAATATCAAGCCAGTATGAATAGAATTCGAAATGAATTTCAACATCGAATTGATCAGATCATGCTTATATCAAGAGGATGCGATATTTCATGGAGGTTTTGCTAAAATCATGCGAGAACCCGTTAATCAATATACGATTTTTCCACATCTCTATACTATTTCAAGTGGGATGGTGGATTCTAGCACTTATGAAATGTTACTCCGTATTATTCAGAAAATAAAAATGCGTTGCTTCTTGGTCATTAAGTGCTCCAGCAATATAATTTAGAATACGGATCTGGTCTTTCATTTCTTCTAGAAGGAGTACGAAGTGAAAAAGCAATAGTTAGAAGAGGAAAAACTGCTTCACATCCTTTTAAAATTATAGCGGCTATAAAATCAGATTTCACTACGGATACCATGAAAGCCTAATTTAAAACAGTATTAAATTCTTGATCTGTCATTCTGAAATTACCTTTCGAAATTAGAAACTTTCCGATTTTCAGTTGTCTCTAAAGATGCATCAATTGTTATTTAAAAGTTTGATCAAATAAATTTTAGTATAACGTCTGCAAATCCCGATGAGGACAAATGTTAAAACTCAGCAAATTTAAATTTGAAAAGCAAGTTTTTATTCCTTATCTCTAAGGATTTTTATTATTTTAACTTCAATATTTCTCAACATCTAACCAGTGCCTAAAATTTAATTTAATAAAATTACCCTAAGATATATGCAACCCATTTAAAATACCCGCCATTTTAGACTTCAGAAGTTCTCTAAATCTAAATTTTATACTAGAATTATTAACTATGCTGACTAAGTAAACATGAAGATTTCATTCTGTTATAAAGTGCATTTACTCCTCGAAATGCTCTAACACTTTTACTTCAGAATGAAGCCATTTACCTCATTGCACATTGAATATCGTATGATGCAAATTAAAAAGGATTATGAAAACTACTGGAGATCCACTTATTTGGCTCATCTTGTATTTATAAAGAACCTTTAAGAAAAAAATTTTGTATGTACACAATTACAAATTTATACTTTAAATTGTTCATAGAGGTGCACCATCACCTAGTCTTAGTATGCGCAGTTGGAACATTTTAACGCTGCAGCAATTTCTCATGCCTTATAATAAAAATTAAGATTTAAATTTGAATTTCATACGATCCTATTTAATACTAAATAAATGCAATTCACCTTTAATTCCTTACATGTTATATTGTTCAAAACCCCTTTACCAATACATACATAGATTATATACTAAATTGAACAAGTGGCTAATTAACAAAGCATAGTTACTGAAAATATTCACTTCAGTCATATTACAGTTCAATGCGTAAGAGATAATCAACAATCCTTTGAAGTACACAAAATTTAACTTTAAATATAAAAAAAATTGGAAAATCAAAGAATTCGTATATTTAATATTAAAGAGCTACAAATGAGAATTATACTGGCAAATAGTTCACAGAACAGATATTAAATTCTTTAATTTAAACGTAAGTTGTCGAATTCTGTATTGCATCATGATATTTAATATGAAAAGAAGTGTATCAAAAAGAATTTGATAACATGGCGAGGTTGCTTGAAGCATCACTCTGGGTTACCTCTAGGATAAAATGCAAGGACTCTAGAATAAAATAATGGTCAATTAGAACATACTAGAATTAATATTTTGTATAGGAAAACTTAATGTCGATCAGTTCTAAAAAGTTAAATTTGTAAACTTCATAATAGATACTCGTTTGAAATCGGCTTTCTAACCTTGGAAATTGCTATTAGTCTATATTTGAAGAGGATATGCATTATACATATTCAAAATGAAGTTAAAGTTAAAATAAAGTTAAAGTAACCAAAATTGAGATTAAGATTAAAATTAAAAACCGTAAAAATTCCGATACAAACTGTTATTTACCATTATTACAATACTTGAAATATTTTTGAGCGTCCAATGAATTTTTTACTTTGAGAATGAGCTCGTTCCTATGTTTCTAAACCTAAAAGTATAAGTTAAGCTTCTTTATAAAGCTGGGGTAAAGAGAGAAACCCGCAGACGCTCCCACCCTCTTACCAGCCGGCTGGCATACACCTCGCCCTCTATATGACTCGAAACAGGGAAAGGGTGGTTATGCAAACTTATTTCTCCACGCTATCTAATGTCTTATGATTACCTTATCTTAAGCACAAGGTATCCATGAACCCACCTTTGAAACATTAGCAACCCCATCGTTTTTAAGTAGAATAGGAAATGAAGTAATAGTGACATGAAATTAAATAGGTTAGATGTTAGTTTTGTGAATTCAAAAGCTTTTAAACCAATATAAACTTGAACTCGTACCGTTAATGTGAAAGAATCTAACATCTCAGTTCGATACCATATGAACCTACCCATAACTTTGATATTTACCTGGCCGTGTTCTACCCGAATATGGTAGACCTTCGTTATAAAGAAGCTTAACTTTATACTTTCAATTAGAAATTTTAGAATTATATTAACTTTTTTTTGCATCAAATCCTGTATACGATTATTCGATATTCATCAGAATGAACGAACAGTAGAAAAGTGTTGCAGTAAGCTTCTAAACACGCGCATTTTATGCAATTTCTGGCGTTCGAAAGCTGATCAAATTTTACACGATTGAAATTTTATCCAACTTATCTTGCGGAATGTCTTACCGTCTTTGATTTCGATAATTAATGGCGAGAAATTATATTTTTGTAACTTATTCAGATGCTTTTCACAATACATTTCAGATACATTTTTGTATTTACTCTTAAATATTTAAGGTTTAATTTAGAACTTCGAACTTTATTTCTTTGGAAAACTTAACTGTCACATATTTTAGACTAATATACTCGTGACATTGGGTCTTCCAGTTTCGAAAAATCGTAAACTTTGTGAAGATACTTCAAGCAATCCCCTTTAAAGCCTAGCCACTAAATTTTGAAATATTTTATATAAAATCTTAACTGATTAAACAAGAATTTAAATATATTAGATTTTAAATTTAAACTCATTCTAATAGGATGGTAATAAGCTCCAAACATTGAGAATATCTTCCAAATTTTAAACTTGGATCATAAATACATCACAAGACAAAGGACAGGAAACTCGGTACTCATTTAAGAAAACTTTGGTGTTCTTAAGCTCTAACCAGACGGTAAATTGCCGAATTCGTCCCAATACAGTTGGGGTTCAAGATTCAGAAGAAGTTTCAGGTGTTCTGCAGCAAATCGGATTCTTTCCAACGATGAATGTCATACAAAGAAAAAATCTTGCATGGAAATTAGCATCCCTTCAAGCATGAAAATCGTAGGGGAATGCCTGGCAAACCCCCTATCCATGGTGACTGAAAAAGAATGTTACCATTAAACATCATTGGAATGTCCGTAAATTCAGAACAAAGAATAAACTAATGAAATTTGGATCAATGTCAGTCCTGAGAACTGACTTAAGATGTTCAACCGAAACATTTTTTGGACTTGAAAGCAAAGTGTTATTCCAAACTTCAGTTACTACATATTGAAAATATTCGACCATTAGTACTATTTATTGTTAACTTATAGTTAAAAACAAGCTCTGATCGCAAAACATCGTATAAAAATGAAGTTACGAATCCAAGTCTTATATCGATAGGAATGAAAACGAGTTCAATTCAAAGTTCTAGATGATTCGTAAATTTGATTTTTCTTATACGTAGTGCGGCATGTTTGATGAAAACTTGCCATCTTGTCGTAGA
Organism: Argiope trifasciata; assembly: GCA_026543055.1. NCBI lineage: Eukaryota > Metazoa > Arthropoda > Arachnida > Araneae > Araneidae > Argiope > Argiope trifasciata. Next base: position 2,492,396 of record JAPMOQ010049656.1, on the reverse strand, counting down.
AGCATTCAGTATTTAATTAGCTTCAACAAGATGAAAATTTAATGCAAGTTAATAAGTGATAAACTAACTTCAAGAATTTTATAAGGTCAAGAAGTTAAAAGAAATTCCGAATTTCATATTTTACAATTAAATAATTTCAAAGTTATTTATCCAATTCGATATTTTAATTGGAATGTATTTAAGAACCTCCGCAAAATAGCCTTAATATATTCGCTACCAAGATTTACGTTTAAACGGATAATGATTAGAATGCTCGTCTTCCTAAACAAGAAATATTTTAATGCCGAGATGTTTATTCCGTTAAAATTATTACAAGTCGGTTACTACATGGTTAAAAATGATAGTTCAGCTATTTTATAGGAAACGTTCTAAAATCTTGAATCTTGTTACATTAGCAGGAGTGAATATTCTTAACGGTTGTAGTTTCCAAAAGCATTTCAAATATATTTTGGAAGTGATTATCAATATAAAGTCGTGTTTCTCTATTCAGAAATTCGTAATGCATTTTAAGAATAAATACTTAGGTGGAAGATTAAAATTCTTAGAATGAAACTGGTTCAATAAAATTTAGACAGTGCGCGAGTTTACTACTTGCATTATTCCTGGATTCATGCAATAATGTCAATTCAGGTCAATGTTACAAAAAGTTTAAAAATTTAATGAATCATTCTGCCTCACATTAAAAATGCAGCCTTCAGTAAATAATACAAAAATGGTTTGTCTTCCAACCCAAAATTCGATACCAAGTGCAATGTTTTTTGCATCTGAAATTCTGTGGAAAAAGGGCTAAATTAACAATGTGTGCAAGGAAATGCATTTAAACCGATCAGTTTTATCAGCGTAATGGAGTTCTTTTCTATATTTCTGAAGATATTTTATTGGATTCAGTGAGAAATGCATGGATTTCAGTTTTTGTTAGCCATTTTAAAAAGCTCGACAGATTTCAGAAATTTTTCTTAAATGTTATTCTGAACATGTATTCAGAAGGAAGTTGAAATGAAATAAAATTTCCAGAGTGGAGTTTGGTTCTTCAGGTTCAAGTAGCTTTTAAAATGCTAAAATTTTCGGCTTAAATATTCCTTTTCAATGCCTCAACTGGGAAATCAGCACTAATTTCAAACTGAAATAATCTCAGATTTGCTTCAAATTTAATGTTGTAGAACAAAAAACTATTGCCTCGTTCAGATTAAAACATTGTATATATTTAAAGATAATTCTTGAGGCATTTTGCCCTTGTATTCCGACTAGAAAATTCTGGTAAATGCCATATTAGAGTTCTGAAACACAACTTCATTAATACTGATCGGAGTTGCATGAACTCCGAATACAGGACCATATTAACGAAGCTGAGGAACAAGAATTAAAGATAAAAAGCAAATTGCTGTACTAGTTGTAATCATGTCTGGAATACATTAATGTAATTCTGAAAATGAAAGCACAAGAGAAAAGGAGGTTAGTACTTCGAAAAATTTAACGACTTGGACATTCGAACTCTTAGAAATGAAGTTTCGTGAACTGAGATCTTTCCACTAGAAGCAGCAAGAAATAGAATATTCACATTAGTTGTGTAAAAACTGTCGCACCTTTGTTATAAGAAATGAACATTCATTTTCATAGAATCAAGAAGCTTATTAAAGTTAGGAAATGGAAATTCACAGGAAAAAGCAAAAAAATTGGTGACTTTTGGAAATTTTCAAAAATCTGCATTTTTACACTATCGAGTTGCGTGAAAATGTATTACATTTCTTAATCTAAACAGCATAATAAGTGTTAAGTTTTCGCAACTAAAAATCACATTTGCCAAAAATCTGGTCAAAATCAATCGAAAAAAAAATTGGAGGCTGATAGAAATATTCCAAATCTTAAATGGAACAGCTTCCTGCAAGATATGTAGTTTTCTTACATTTAATTATATAATTAAACTTAACCCTATTGTCGCTTCGGCAGGTTTTAGAACAAGGAGCACCCTTTACGCTCTTGCACGAATTGAATTAACACTGCATGGCTTAATAGAATAATAAATTAAAAGGAAATTCATAGATAAAAGGATTAACCACATTTACGATGCATTTGATTGTTATGCCCTTGCCCCTAATTCAATATAGAAATTAAGCACCTTAAGTGCTCTGTGGATTACTAAGCGTCAACATTTTCGCAACAAAATATAACTTGGATTAAAGATATTGAAACTTTATGGTTTAGTAAATTGCGTAAATAAACTGTGTAGAAAACTCCTAATCTTGTTGCTTTAAAGAACCTCATGCTTATAGAAATTTTATTTCACCCACTTGGTGTTTATTGGAAGACTTGTCAGCTTTTCAGTAAGGTAATAGAAGTTTATACCGAAGAGTTAAAATCCCTCCATTATGCAACTATACTTACGAAATCCCTTGTCGAATACATTGTAAAAAGGGGGTTACAAACTTCTAGTACGGATAGAAAATAAGCTTCTATAGAATTCATAATTAAACGTCTTAAATATTAAATCGACATTGAAGAATACGCAGATTACTGAGCTTCAAAACTATAGATTAGGAAAATAGTAAAAAATCCTAGAATCCCATTTAGATAAGTGTGAAGATAAAATCGCATAGATATTAGTATCACATTGCAAACTTACAGGTATTAAGTAATCATTATAAAAAATTATAATTTGCCATATTTAAATGTGAACGAAGTACGCTGAAGCAGCCGAAAAATTGATGTCATTCCAAACTCCAATGAGTCATTAACCAACAGTACGAAATATAACCAACACTCACCATTTGTTTCACAATACTGATTCATATTGATTGCGACATCTACTTAAATTTCAGCAACTCCCAATTTAATACTAGTTTCGTTTATGAAAAGTATCTATACTCCAGTACAAAGCATTATCATCAAAAAAAAAGTTTGAAATATCTCATAGGTCATCTTTTTATAGCTGATGAATCTGCAGCATAACGCATTTCCTTTTCTTAACTCCACCTGAACGGCAGTTTTCACTCATTCGGTCGACGGTTTTTAAAAAAAGGTTCAAAAATCCAAAAGAAAACTTTTAAATAGTTTCGAAGAAACAAAAATTCTTGATTTGCAACTTTTAATTAAATATTTTTGTTTTTAATAAACTAATAAAATTTTAAATGCCAGCAATAGATAATATAATTTTATTTTAGAATCGGAGGATTGCGGCTCTAGGTCACTTTCCACAATACGTCTATCATAAGGTCTAATGGTTTGAAACACCCTTACGCTATAATCTTTTGCTAAACGACAGTATGCAATTCTGACATTGCTGCTGTTGTATGATCAAACTCAAAATAAAGAGGCCTGCTCAAAGAATTCAAAAAGATCTGTTCACGTTATGAGAATTAATGAGGTTCTATCTGTTATTTTTATTTAGGTACACGTGCATTTGTAAATATGCACATTTTTTCTGAAATTGTCTCAAATCGAAGTACGAAAAAGCAAGCTAAACTGCGACAAGAATAATTCTTTCTACCTAAGTGAATCTAAGTGTTTATATTATTCCTGAGTTTTGATTTATTAGATTAACACCCTGCTTAGAAATTGCATGAAGACGTATTGCTGTTTCCGTCGGTTAGAAGATCCTAAACAGGCTCCCAAAATAAGGTCAATTCATGTAGCAGATTCATGAACTAGATCCACATATTCTATACATCTTTGATGGTCTTTGATTTCGAATCCACCACTATTCTCCTATTTTACCACTATGCCACCAAGGCCTTCCCAGCTGTTTTGTAAAGAATGAGAAAAAATTCTGATATAATTAATCATTAGAATTTTAATCAAACCTATTACATCTTTTATTTTTCAGTAAATATCGAAGAATTTTTAATGACTACGGTTTATCTTAAATTCGTGATAATAGTGCCTAATTTTTGATATATATATATATATATATATATATATATATATATATATATATACACTGAAGTGACAAAAGTCATGGGATAGCAATATGCAAATACACAGATGGCAGTAGTATCACAGCGAAAAAGTATAAATGCGCAGTTCGTTTTCCAAAGCTTTCATTTGTGTTCAAGTTATTCATGTGAACAGGTTTTTCGTGATTTATGGTGGCACGACGAGAATTAATAGACTTTGAAAGTGGAATGTTAGTTGGAGCTAGACGCATGGGTCATTCCATTGCAGATATCGTTAGTGAATTCAACATTCCGAGATCCACAGTATCAAGAGTGTGCCAAGAGTATGAAATTTCAGGCATCCCATCCCATCATGGACAGCGCAGTGGACGACCACCTGCACTTAACGACCGAAACCGCCGACGTCTGTGTAGAATGGTCAATGTTAATAGACACGCAACACTTCGTCAAATAACTGCAGGAATCAATGTGGGACGTACGAGGGACGTGTCCGATAGGACTGTGCGGCGAAATTTGTCTTCCTTGGGCTATGACAGCAGAAGACCGACTCGAGTGCCTTTACTGACAGCACGACATCGCCTGCAGCGACTCTCCTGGGCTTGTGAGCATATCGACTGGTCCCTAGACCAGTGGAAAACCGTGGTGTAGTCAGATGAGTCACGATTTCAGTTGTTACGAGCTGATGGTTGAGTTCGAGTGGGGCGCAGACCCCACGAAGCCATGGACCCAAACTGTCAGCAAGACACTGTTCAAGCTGGTGGTGGTTGCATAATGGTGTGGGCTGTTTTTATATGGCATGGACTCGGTCCTCTGGTGCAACTGAACCGATCATTGACTGGAAATGGTTATGTTCAGCTGCTTGCAGATCACTTGCAGCCCTTCATGGACTTCACGTACCCACACAACGATGGGATTTTTGTGGATGACAATGCGCCATGTCACCGGGCCAAAACTGTTCGCGATTGGTTTGAAGAACATTCCGGACAATTCCAGCGCATGATATGGCCATCTAGATCACCCGATATGAATCCCATCGAGCATTTATGGGACATCATCGAAAGGTCCTTTCCTGCCCAAACTCCTGCACCATCCACACTTTCACAATTATGGACGTCTATACAGACAGCATGGCTCAATATTCCTGCAGAGGACTTCCAACGACTTGTGGACTCCATGACACGTCGAGTTGTTGCACTTCACCGGGCAAAAGGAGGACCGACACGATATTATCCCATGACTTTTGTCACTTCAGTGTATATATATATATATATATATATTATATAATATATATATATATATATATATATATATATATATATATATATAATTACTGTATGTTTAACTTCCATAAGAATACTTGAAAACAATTCGAAACCAATCTCGAGATTTAAAATACATGCGAATATTAAGTACGAAGAAGAAAATGTGCTATTTAAATATGTTTGAACAGAAACTAAATTACGTTTTAGAAAATACTAGAATAAAATGAAATATATAATTTTAGAGACAGGGCTTTAAAATAGGATCAGTTAGAGACTTTAAATTTTTAAATCGATTAAATTTTCAATTGTGAGTAGAAAAATGAAATGTTAACTCTTACATTCAAATTTGTTTTTCGTCTGTCATGCCTCTGAAAATGTTTAACTATTTGCACTTTGCAATTAGTACTTTTTTAATAAAAAATCAATTTCATAAATTATTTATTTTGGATTTCCGGCACCAGAAAAGAGTTGATTAAAATCTCCTAAGACACTTTTCGGGCTTACAGATAATTGGAAATTTAAGATTTACTGGTAAATCGCCAGAAGATTCAATTTCACAACTCAAAGAATTCAGTAAATATATTATATGTAGTAAATTTAATTAAAATAATTATAAACTAGCTGTCAATAGCAGCTTGAAAGGATATAACAAGCAATGCGTGTCTTCTACTAGATGCTAAAAAATATTACCAAGTAACTCTTTTCTTCTCCTTTTATAATTTGAAGTAAGATGCCTGAGGAGAGGATGACCACATTTATTTAAATTAAAATTTTGATACTTTTAGTAATGATGAAAAATTGAAAGCACATGGATTTTAGTTCTCTCTGTATTCTTTTAGTTTTAAGAGAATTAAAATTCCGTCAAGTTTAATAGTTAATTATATTTCTTCAATTCAGTAATTACAGAATTAAAGGATAAAATTAAAAGATATCAAAATTAGTCAGACTTATATGAAAGATAAGCAAAAGCGGGTTTCCTGATCCGTAGAAAATATTATTAGAGTAATTCAGATCACTGAGTCGTTGTAACCCTTTCTTAGCTTAGATTTTAAGACGGTAATTTTCCGTAAAACTTTAGACTAACGCTCAAATCACTAAGCGGTTTTATATACGGCATTGGGCGTATTGACATCAAAACCTTCATAAAAAAATCATCAATTTATTCAAGAAGCATATTGAATATGATATAACCTGCTAATAGTGTTTTACCCGCAAATATTATACCTGCTTATAAAATTTGTCCACAGATTCAGTACCTACAAATAAAGCTTTATCCGAAGATAAAGAATCTGCAAACAGCATTTTGTTCGTAGGTTAATCAACTACAAATAATAAATGCCTTTAATTCGTAATCAATATTTATGCAACCAATTGATTGTTAAAATTTCATGCCATCGAAAATCGTGAACACCACTCTTATCCCCTGACAAACAGTACCATAAGGAGTTTTATTTCTTTGATTGCACACTTGCTTTCATTAATGTTGTTGTTTCTCATTTAATTTATCCAACGATATCCCATTTCAGAATAGAAAGCTCATCATAACTATTGACTGCTCGCATTTCTTGATAAATGTGTAAAAATAAAGAGATTTGAAATTCCGTAATCTGCAGATTCAACCATTCTTTTCAGTGTTTCGACCCATTACATAAAATATATCTTATATTACCTTTTTTATTTATAATTTTATATGATTTGATTGATAATAAAAGGGTAATTTGATATCATTTTTTATTTGAAGTTATGTTATTTAATTGAAAGGTCAAACTTCATCATGACTCTTAATCTTACGGTTTTCATCTTATAAGTCATACATCAATTTCACTCATGCCTTAAAGTATACAGTAGCTCAAAAAATGGAGAGTACACTACTTTTACTTGATAAATCCGACTTCCAGTATAAATAGCACATTACCAGGAAGTGCAAACATGTTTTTATTTTTACACATGAAAAATGGTTTAATTTAAAGTAAAAATAAAGTACAATAAACGAAAAACTTCTAAAGTGGAAAATTTCATAATAATTTTAAATAAATATATTGAAATTTTTGCCTCAAAAAATTGAGAGTACACCTATGAAATTTCTGAAATATCTCGCATAAAAATAAAGTTTTACTGCTAAGTTTCATGTTTTTTGAATTTTATAATAATCTACAAACGTGTTTGTACCAATTCGACCAATTTCTGGTGAAATATCAATATATATTATTTCATTTTTCTTGCAACACTTGTTTTAAATGGGTTTTGTTTCTAATTTTGTGTTTTGAACCCCTTTTTCGAGTATAACCCACAATATATGGTAATATTCAATGGAAATGATATCTAGGTACTGTGTTGGTGTGTATAACTGCTGTTTACAATGAAAAAGATTCCATATTTTGACGTTACTTGCATTCTGTTTGGGGTCGTTGCACTGCTGAAAAATGAAATTTTCATCTAAACCCAAAACACTTTTTTTTAGATTTTTGTGGCCATGTGGTTCATCCAACTTGTTACAGAAAATTCTTAAATCAGAAGGCAAAATATAAGTGCTGAAATTGCGCGAAATGCCATTGGACAAGCTGGATATAAAAGTCGCATTATTATAGAGAAACCGTTCATCAGCTGGCAAATTCAGATAAAGCAGTTGAAGTTTGCAAAAAACTCATAATTGCAGACAAGTAACTTTTGAAAGAAAGTTATATTTAATAATGAAAGAAAACTCACTATTTTTGGCAATGACATCAATCGTACTTTATGGAGAAAGCCTATTACTGCTTTGAATTTTAAAAAAATTACATCCTACATGGTGGTGACTCCGACGTGATTTGCGGTTGCATGGCTTCGTCCATGTTAGGAAATTTCATTCTTATAGAATACATTATAAACCATATGGTTTACTTGAATATACTTTGCAGTAATCTAAAGGAAATTGTTAAAAAAATTGGTTTGAATGGAAATTCCATTTTTCAGCTCTACAACGACCCCAAAAAAAACGCACGCAACGGCAAAATATGGTATTTCTGTCATTAAAAACAGCAGTCATACATACCAACGTAGTACCTCCGACATCATTTCCATTGAATATTACCATATATTGTGGGCCATACCAGAGAAAGCTGTTCAAAAACACAAAATCAGAAATAAAACCTATTTAAAACAAGCGTTGCAAGAAAAATGGAGTAAAATATATTCAAATACCATCAAAAATCGGGCAAATCTGTACAAAGACGTTTAGAGGTCATTATAAAAGTCAAAATCATGCAACTTAGCAGTGACACTTTATTTTTGTGCGAGATATTACAAAAATTTCATAGGTGTACTCTCAATTTTTTGAGGCAAAAATCTGAGTATGTTTATTTAAAATGTTTCTGAAATTTTTAAGTTTAGAAGATTTTCGTTTATTGTACTTCATTTTTACTCTAAATTAAGCCATTTTTTTATGTATGAAAATAAAAACACGTTTACATTTCTCTGTAATGTGCTCTTTATATTGGAATTCGGATTTATCAAGTAAAAAGAAGGTGTACTCTCAATTTTTTTGTGCCTATGTATATGGTTTTTACTGTACTAAAAAATGGAAAAAATGCTCCCTGGAAAAAAATCATAAAATTGACATACTGTACTTATAACATCCCCAGATAAAACTATATATAGTGTTTCTCGCAAAACAATAGTTCATTTCTGTGATATTTATCATTTTATAGAGTATCTAAAATATTTCATCTTTCATCTCAGATTCTAAATATTTCTTTTGAAATCCGAAACTACTTTGGATTCCTTCTGGAATCTCCCTTCCACGAAATACGACTTATCTCGCTTTCAAGTTGTCACCTTATCCAAAATGGACCGATGACACCTTCCATTTCCAAATTGGTTTTTATTGATTCCAACCCGATTTTCTGGGTCTACTTCTCAATATCTGCAATCTCTTTCTAGAAACTTTTTTGACAGCTTTTGTTTCAAAAGATTCACTTTTGAAATTGCATTCTTTGGGTCCCTTTCTGAGCCTAAGCTATGGATATGACTCTTTTCTGAGATAAGTGAATATGGATTTATCAGTTGATAAAAGTGCTTTTTATGCCTTGTAACCAGGAAAAAAAGCAGTATTTTAATGGATACGAAAGTTAGTTTTATTTGTTAGACAGCTATATTGATGAGCTTAAAAAACTTTTTTGTGTGTATCTTTGCATTTAAAATCATTATCATGAATATTTCTTATCAGTGAATAAATAAATTTAATAATTATATAAACTTTATATTTTACCTATAAAGGAGATTTAATTTTTTAATGTTGAAATTTGGATAGAACTAGCTCCAACTTAGATCAACATATGAATTAGAACGCGTGCATGAGCAGAAAAGAGATTCTTTAAACGACAGCTTTCTTCTTCAAGATTAAGGAGGTGGGAATCAGTTTTTAGTAGTGTAAATTCTCCTCATGTATAACGTAACCATAGAGTAACGCTCTCAGCAAAGCAAAACATAAATCAAAACTAAAATTTAAAGCCTCATTTCTCACTTCATTGAAAAAAAGGATGCTGTCGAAATCCAGAACTCTTTGATTAATTTGGATTTCTTGCAAAACACTACGAATTAGTTATTATATTTTATCCCTGAAAATTTTATTTAGGGGGAGGGAGGCTTCAGTTCCACTTTACATACATGCTTAATATGTACATTTTTGTTAGTTTCGCATGTGGAAACAGCTGAATGTCTTTCCCTGTAAATTGATAACATACCGGGTGGCCAGAAATAAAACACCCCTACTCTGACCTCCCTGGATATCGAACTACTCAGTGTAAAGACTTGAAAATTTGTGGACATACTATTCAAAAAATGGGGAAACGGATTTCACGAAAAAAAAATTTAGTTCCAGAAATCACCGATAGGTGGCGCTGTACCACTGGACGTATGCTGAAAAGATACAAAAACACGTTTTAAACACATTTTATTTGAAAGTACCAAGCATACATGAAACAAGGACGTTATCGATGCAGGGAATGCTGCTCAATATGGTTCCCTTCCTGAAGATGTAAAATGTGAAGTCTGTGGACAGCTTGTTCAACTGCGGATCGTAACTGGTCATCTGAGATGCTTCTCACATGCAGACTGATACTCTCTTTCAAATCTGCCAAGGTTATCAGACGTTCTCGATAAACAAGGTTTTTTAAGTGTCCCCAAAGCCAAAAATCACACGGATTAAGATCCGGTGAACGAGATGGCCAAGTTGTCGGAAACGCGCGACTGATTATTCTGTCAGTGGTGAAATGTTGGCGAAGAAACTGTTGCACAGGGAGTCCAATGTGTGGAGGTGCTCCATCTTGCATAAAAGTAATGGTGTCAAGGCATTGGCGCTGCTGCAAATGGGGTACAACAAATGTTTCGAGCATCCTTTTGTACCTGTTGGCCGTCACGGTACATGTCTCAAGGCCATTGGAAGTAACCTCTTCGAAAAAGAACGGTCCAAGGATGAATGTGGCTGTGAATCCACACCAGACTGTAACTTTCGGTGAGTGGAGTGGAATCTCTTGGAAGGTACGAGGGTTTGTCGTGTCCCATATGCGACAGTTATGGGTGTTCACTGTTCCACTGAGGTGGAAATGGGCCTCATCGCTCCACAGAATCTGCCATGGCCACGATGCATCCACTTCAACTCTAGCAAGAAATGTCAATGCAAAGGTCAGTCGCATCTCCCTGTCTGTGGCCAGCAATTGTTGATTAGGGCGGATTTTGTACGGGAAACAATGCACCATTTTTCTGAGTACGTTCCACACTGTGCTGTAGGGAACACCCAAGTGTCGTGACACTGCACGTGCACTACTGCAGCCTAAAACATTATCCATTGACTGTTCAACAATACCGGTGGCAACATCTTCAACGACATCTGAACGAACCGGTTTGCGTCCTCGACCAGGCTGAACTCCAAGATGTCCAGTTTCCTCGAATCGAGCGATCATTCTCCTGAGAGCTTGTGGAAGCAATGGTCCCTTACGCAAATCCTTAAGTCGGCGAAACTCTCGAAGTGCTGCTGGAGCATTTCCTTTATTCTCGTAAAACAACTTCACAAGCAAAGCGCGTTCTGGCAGCGTGACAGCCATCACTAATAAGAATGACATTCCCCACCTTTTAACTTCTTTTATACCCAGAACATGGCTTCTAACCATGCTTTATGCAAATTTTTCTGGTTACAGTATGAAATTGCAGTTACAACGGGAGTTCTAGCTTCTTTACTATTTTTATTTTCCATAAGGGGCAGAAAAATTAAAAAGGAAGCATGGAAGCATTCAATTCCGCATAAACATTTTAATTTTTATTATTATTTGTGTCTTTTGATCATAGTTCCAGTTGTGCAGCGCCACCTATCGGTGATTTCAGGAACTAATTTTTTTTTCGTGAAATCCGTTTCCCCATATTTTGAATAGTATGTGTACAAAATTTTGAGCCTTTACACTGAGTAGTTCGATATCCATGGAGGTCAGAGTAGGGGTGTTTTATTTCTGGCCACCTTGTATATTTTATTTTTCATATGAAGTTGTTTCATAATTTAAAAAAAATTAAGAAATATGTTTCAGTTTTCAGACTTGATTTTGTAACCACTGATATAATACAATAAAAGATAATGTGCGTGTGTATTTACGTTACGAATGAGTCTCAATGGCAATCAAGTTAAAGTTCATCTGTTTAAAAAATGTGCCTTGAAATATCCAAAGAAACAACTCGATCTGAATTTTTCAAAATTTAATACATAATTTACTTTTTTTATGCATTGAAACTGATGAGAAACACGAATATAATGAATTTCTGGCATTTCAAAAAATAATTCATTGGACTGAAAAGATTATATACAATTCAATGCTTCTGATTATATCGTTGTTACCTACTAGAGTAACGTTGCTAACTCACGATATAAATTAAACCTCTGATTATTTCTATTTTACATTAGGAGCAATTACTGTCAGAAAGTTTCAGATAAATTGTCTAATTTCTAAGATTTCCCAACATAAGTAATGCAATCTACCATATATATAGAGCAAGACCATTTTATGCTTTCACGGTGACGACTAAAGTCTGTGTTTTGAATCATCTATTTAATTATATGATCCCCCTTTCAGCTATCACTTAACTGAAGTAGATAAGGGATCCTCTAATTAGAAGCAGCTGTGCATTACATGCAATTAATGCTGCCACCGAAGTGCTAATGCAATGAAACTTTGAATCCAAAATACCAGATTCCTACGTTCGACATTAATTTTATTATTCTGTTAAGATGGAAGAATGCACTCTATATCTCATGAAAGCACACCTTAAAACAATAAAATGTTATCTTTTTAAAGTTATCTCATAAAACAATCTATCTCATCTCCATACTTGAAAGTTTTTTCACGCCTGGAGGCATCAGCAGATGAAATTAATGAGCAAAATGAATCAAGATTTTATATAAAAAGGGTGTAACGAATAGAAAAATGAATTTCACAGAACAGAAAAAGAATGGTAATAGAAATCACAGGTGTTCTGACATTCTGAAAAGAAACGAAGTTCGCATTGAACCCACGGAAAACAGATTATACGAAAATTATTTATTTTCGTATGATGAAAAATGCACATATAGATAGGTGTACAGAATCCCAGGGAGAGTTGTTACACCTAAACTTCCTCGCAAGACCCTCCTTATGTCCTACCTAGGCATAAAAGTACAGATCTTGAGCAAAGTCGTGAGTGCCTTGCTTAATACTGGTGGGTGCTAGTTCAAAGGTGATTGGTCTCTGTTCCAGGTCTAAATTATGAACTGTGACTAAAGTTCGCCCCGTAAACAGGTTGTGACGCATGAGAAGTTAACTCTTACTCTTAGTCCTAGATGGCGCTGCAGAAGATACAGAAGACTCGAAATTTGGATTAAAATGCGATGTCTTGCAATTCAGTGTCCTTGTCAATGGCAAGTGTTATTACAAACAAATGCTTGTGTTTACCAACAGACGATCAACCCATTAATGGATTTGATTCAAAATTTAACAAGAATTTTCATTTTAGATACTAAGACTGGGCAACAAATTTGGTTTGTCTATCTCTTGAATTTTGTGACTGTCGAGTTCTCTAGCCGTTGAACAGCCCGGCAGATGCACTTCCTTTGAATGAATGAAGTTCAAAATTTGAAAGAATCTGTAAATTTTGTCTTAAGTCGATATACCAAATTTCATCCTCTTAGTTCGGAGCTTTACTGAGTTATTATGCTCAACAACATTCAGGCATAATGTCAAAATAGTGTTTTTACTACTCAAGGTGGTTTAAAACATAAAGATTCAACAAAATCTAATTTTTTTAACAATTATCTAAGTTTTTCTCGATTTTATATACAAGAAAGTAACAATCTTTTATTAATACCTATTAGTTTTACCCTAGACCATAGGTATCATTTTCATTGCACTGAATTCCCCTGATATGAAAAAGTCCCGCTGGTCCATTGTGGTAAGGTCTCGACTTTTTAACCGTAGGATTTCAAGACCCGAGATTCCACCAAAGAACTTCGTACAAGCGAGTCTGGTGCACACTAAGATTGGGTCAAACGTCCTCCCGCTAATTTGGTGTTGAGGCCTCCAACTTGTCCTTGTCATTTGACCGCGGTTCAAAATTACGAGGTCAGTCCCAATATAGCCCTGGTGCTTTAAAATGGAACGTTAATATTACTAACCTAATCTAACCTTGGTAAGAATATATTGCATAGACAACTCGTGGTGAATTTTTTCCCCATCTCTTTCCATTCCTTCCACTGGCATCACAATAAACTACTTTTCCCTCCCTTCACTAGTTTTATTTGCAAATGTCAGCAAATACGAAAAGATTTTTTATCTTACAGGATATAATATATATATATATTCAACTCTAAAAATATAAGCTAAAAATATTTCAGTTTTATATAATGAACTAATTTTTAGGTAAATAATATGTAATATCCTATTCTTACAAAAAAATAAAATAAAATATAAGAGCCCAGAATGATTTGCGAGAGGTGAAGTATTTTTCTTCTCTATAAAACATACTCCTCAGGGAAGAAGTAGTAGAACGCTTTATGTGAATGTTAGAATTTCGGAAGCTTTATTTGATGTAAGTTTCTTACTGAAAAAGATTAGCGTGCTATGCAGTTTTGAGAAAGTCATGTTTATTTTTTCACAATAGGAGATTTCATGACAAATTTAATTAAAAACAAAGTCCCTTAGAGAGCAAAAGAGAGAAGATTATTTTACCAGCTTCATATTTGTGTTCCCAAGGTACAAACTCAGTTTAGCTATTGTAATTTAGGAAATAAGTTTTTCCTGTTGCATTCCACTTTCCGGCTCGATTAAATGAAACACTCGGCCGAGGAATTTTTTAATAATGAAACTCACCGTATGTGTTTGTGTCAAAGTTTAAAAAGCTTAATACACTTGTAGGTCACTCAGAATATAATAAAAAATATTTGGAGTACACTGAGAAAAGAACACAAGTTAGAATAAAGAGTGAAAAAAACTGGAAGGAGAAGGGTAATGAAAACTTTGGAGCATAATGCAATTAAAATGCTATGTTTGTCTTTCTCACGGTTTCATTATGAAATCTTATTTGTAAAAACATCGCCTATCGCAGAATGTGGGGTTAATTTTATTACTTTTTGTACTTAGTAGAGTATATTCTTCTTATACTTGGTTAAAGTAATTTTTGGAATTCTTTTTTTAAATGTCTTCTTAGTAGATTTGTTTATCGGAATAAAAATTATAATAAAATTCGTGTTATTTATTAAAATATTTATTGAATAATTTTTGTATACATTTCTTTTGTATTTATATTCATTCATGGTCAATATTAATATCTGAACAAAGCGTGCTCTTTAAATTATGTAGCGTCGTTTTCTAGCACAGTGCGCACAGATAAAGCGTTATTTACTAGTACAGAACGTAGGGATAAAGTGTTATTTGCGGGCATAATACGCTTGGATAAAGTATTATTTGCAGATACATTGAATCTACGTCTATGAACTTGTCGACTTTGCTGTCGTTCAATTTCAGCAATGGCTTCAGTCAATAGTTGGGAGAATATTCATCTAAGATTGCACATTTTTGATGTAATTTTATGAGTCAGCTCATAGAATAAAATCAGGTACAATAGCTGTAGTATAAAACGTTACTTGCAAATACAGTAAGTCGACGGTGATTGTAGTTAAGCAGCAAAGACAACCATCAGTAATTGGGAGAGTAACCATCTAGGAACATTGTTAGCTTTTGAGAGGTTTTCCTCAAAAACTGATTTAGATGCGCTAAATAAAAATAGATAAAATGTCTGAAAGTATGATACTGTTTGCAAATGCAATACCTCAACAGCTATGTGTTACATGAATTCAGTCATCGTAGTTAAGTAATATCGACCGTCATCAGTATTTGGAAGAGGGGCCAACTATTGCACGCTTTTGGCAGCAATTTTTTTTAAATACTTGTATCTAATTTCATTTCACTGTTGTAAAAAATGGAATTTTGTGAAAATTTAAATATTTCTTCTTAATGAAATATTTAAATTTTATTTTTCTTTTGTACCTGTGTAATTTCGATTACTATACACTGTCTGAATATTACCAGAAATTGACAATGAGGAAATGAATTAATTCAATTAGATTGTTTATACTAAGTATCTTTTGATAATTTGAACAAAAAAAATCATTACAAAACTCTATTACATTTATAAAAGTGAATGAAATATTAAAGATAAAAAAATTATAAAATAATTTAAAGTTTTCTACCTTTAAAAAATTAACTAGTAAAAAACTTTTTTAAGAAATGTTTTTTTTTCTTTTTTTATTTATAACACTTGCAAATATCAGTAAAAGGAAGTCAGAATAGAAGTAGTTTTAAACTTTTAGGAAAATAAACTAAGTCTGAAAAAAGGAATAAAATTAAAATATTGAATTTCACAAACATAAAAATTCGATAGAAGTATCTAAAATTTAATGAATCGCAAGGTTTGGTCTCATACTACGGTGAGGAAGAAAGTCTACTTGTCATACATAATCGAACTTATGATTCGGCAAGATTCTACTACTGCACACCCGGATTTCAGGTGTCTGTCATATGAGGTCAACAATTCCAAAATGAGACTTTCTACCTTTTATACAAACCCCGTACACTTTAAATTTACAGAAACATCTACCCAATAGTATCAAGAAAAAACTTGGAGGCTGAAATTCCGCTTCATGCATCATCCTCGCCATTGGACTACGATTCAAAATTTAAATGCCGTCACAAAATAGCTTTCGTAAAGTTTCAAAACAGAACTGTAATATTACTTAACCAATCCAAAATTCAGTTCAGTAATTCAGTAAAACTGTTTTTTATCATTTTTTCTTTTAAATTCACATAATTAATTTTAAATTTATTTCAATTTAATCGAATTTTCAGCTGAATTGTGGTCATATATTGAAAACAACAACTAAACCCTTAGTCTTGATTCTACCCAATCAGTGAATGTAGATTCACCCTCTGCTAATTTTTTTATTCAAGGTACACGGAAAATATCTCAAGGGATTAGATGGCAAATAATTATCCCTCTAGTTCCGAAATTAAATATTAAAATCCATATGGATTTGTAATTTTAAAGAGGCTTTTAAAAAAATTACAACATACACTTAAAGGCTTTGGATTAATTGGGCATAGATTTTATTTTCAATAATAAATTTCTTGAGTCTATTCATTTATTTAGTTTCAGAAGAATATTCTTCATTTTGCTCTATTCTGAGCTTTAAATATTTAACGACGTACATGTGCATGTACTTAACGACGCAGTCACAGCATCTTATTTCTATATTTAGAATCTGAAAGCAAATTTCTAGGAAATGTCTTCTGACAAATCTTCAATAGTAATGCCCGAACGAGCTTAATATTTTCAGGGACTACTGCGTAATCCAATTCCAGACAGGGTGAAAAAACATAGAGAGAAGAGCTGAGTTAATGTGTAACTTAAAGCGCGAAAAGGAGACGGGGGGAGGTTCAAAAAGCGCGAATGCAAAATCGGATTGTCAAAATACGCTAAGGAGGTTTGTTGGATTTATTCAAGATGTGAAATCATTTTAAATTCGTTCTAGCGTTTCTGTTTATTCTGGCTTAGCAGACTTTTTCTTATGACTTATTTTTACGAAATCGAACGCTTTGACTGGATCTAGGCTTTATGCATAACGCGGTTAAGATTTCATTGGTGCTTTTTCAGAATACTTAGATGTTTTCTCGCGTAAAGTGTCTCCGAATATTCAGCGTATCGTGAATTGGTTATGCCTGAATTAAATTGCTTCTACTAAACGAAATGCATTACTGGAGGGTACCGTCTGGATCAAAATATATACGGCTTTGCGTGAATTTTGAATAGTTCAACTATTTATCTAAAGGTTATGTTTTCGATCTGAATTTTTTGACGTTTTTTTCATGGCTTAATGCTCTTAAAAGACGACTGTAAGCCATCGAATAAAATATTTAAGAATACTTTAATGTTTGTTCGAAGACTACCCGATAATCTTTCTTCGACTCCCATGAATAAATAAATTACAATAAAGGCATATTTATAAATTTGGGAAACATCACGGAGAACTCAGACACAAAGTTTTTTTCAGTCATATTTTGCATTTATTTTATTTATCTTTTTCTTTAAAACTGTGAAACATGTTGCATCGGTAGAATATTGCCCTTTGGGTACAGACTGTTACATAAACTCTACTGCTCATCTGTTGATTTCGTTTTCTCTTCTCTGCAAAACTAAATTGTTTTTCTTTTTACCATTCTTCTGATAAAGTAAATTTCTTGAAAGATGCTGCCAGTTTTTTTCTAATGCTAAAAAATGACAGGTATTTAAATTATATTTAAAGAAGGTTAATATCAGAAGTCAAAAACTTTCTTCGGTGAGATTTCTTTGATTATTCCCGAAATGCATTTATATTTTAACGTCAACATTATCAGCAAATACGAAAAGTTGTCATTTACTGAAAAGTTGTTAGAAATCCTCATAATATAAAGAAAACAGCAATGTGATGGTTTTATCATTGCTGATTGAGGCGTAATTAAACGATTTGAAAACAGAAAGAAGAACATTGTCTCAACCAGGCTGTTTTGAAGAAATCGCAAATTTTGGAGATAAATTCGTGACACATTTTAATGTATTTTGATTTAACTTATACAACAATGAAGTCGGTAATGTCCTTTTTAGATACATTTACAAATATTGTATTTTTTATAATTTTAACAATTGCTATAAAAATATTTTTACTGTTATTTTAATTTTTAATGTGAAATTAGCATTTACTGTGGTTAAATATCAAAAGTACATCCCATGAACTAAAATTGTTTTCCTTGCTATTTCGAAAGGACGTGTCGACATAACCCATCGAGTAGGGACCTGGACACTTATGTCAAACACATTTATAAATCAAATTTTACACTTAAAATAATATTAATTTTAAAATGTTTTATATACTATTTAACATCATTATATCTATTAACACTTATGCAACGTCATTCCGTAAAAAAATCTAGTAATAAACTGTAAAAAACGTTTAAAATCAGAATAAGATTTTGATATTCTAAAATCGATACCCACTTTCTCCTGTGTATTTTAATTATAACTAAATAAAAAGTAGTAATTTAACTTTCACCTCTCAGTAATCGAATTATATCTGCTTTTTAAAAAATGCAAAGACATGTATTCCTATAATGATTACAGTCACATGCAGGTGATGATTAATTATGTAAAAATTACGCACAGAGGGAGAAAACGATACATGATATTTTAAGAAAAATTAAAGCTTTCCATCCTAATCGTTGGCTTTAATATAATGTTCCAAGTGATGAATATTCATTAAAACGAGTCACGTTGTTATTAGATTATGTTTTACAAGTGAAAAGTTAGATAACTGACAGTGTTACGCAATTCATCAAATTAATAATAAAGTTGAAAGTATTATGTATTGAAAATTAGCGATGAATATTCATTAAAACAATTAGCGCCTTTATCAAATTGTGTTTTACAAGATAGATATATGACAGTGCTTCGCAATTCATCAAATTAATAATGAGACTGAAACGATTATAAATTGAAAATTGTTCTTAGTAAAAAAAATATAGTGATAAAATTACCTCCTGTTATCTAATAATTATGCTAATATCATTTAAAAAATTAAAAATTCCCCGTTGCAATTCAACAAAGAGGGCTTAAGAAATAATGGATACAGTTTAAGAATTGTTTCTCTTAATTATGCTGCCCAATGATGTTACAATACCATTTTGAAGTGTTTCGTACAAATCTTATTTAAAGTCATTCTGACAGCGTATGTAAATATGAATGTATGTTTGTATGTTCCATATTTTCTAATAAACAATTATGCCAAATTCAACTAAATTTTGCTTAGTTAATACATAAGAAGGGTACAGTCAGTTTTTTTTTCAAAGTAGAGAAATTAACTAAATATTCAATTAATTTCAAATTAATTGCTTTTTGTGCAATTTAGACTATTGCTACTTCTTACAAGGCTCTTACAAAGCTGAAATAGAAAGCGCTTTTATCATAATATTTTATACAAAAACACTACAAATAAGTGTACATAAGGATTCACGTTAAACGAAAAGAAGTTTCAGTTTGTAGCCTAAAATTTGATTCACTGGAAAGATTTAAAACATAAGGTCCCATTCCTGAAATTTTATATGAAACAAATTAAAACATTTAAATTGTTTTTAGATACCATCATTTAGAATTTTTTTCAAATCGATTAACTGATCAGTTAGTCAGATTCACAGTGAACTTTTGCAACTTCAGTTTATCAGTCCTTATAGTACAGACATTTTAATTTAAAGAAGAATATTTTAATAAAAATATTACAGAAATAAGGAAATTATTCTCAAAACCAAATCCACTGATATTTCCGAATTTAGGTTGATTTATACATGCATTGGAACTTTTTTTAGTTTTAAAGAAAAATAAACTTTGAATTATATGTCATTTTAGTCTAAAAACAAAGGCAACTTTAAACTAGACATGTGATTATGACTTCATGTGAAGTGACTTTATTGAATTTGTCCTTTCGGATTAAATATTCAAAGAAAATATTTATAATTTTCAAATCGAAATCACTTATACACATTTTATTTTTCAATTATTCCAATTAAGGGTTATACAAATGGATATTTTAAATATGATTCACTCATCTTTTGCGTTCAATTTATGTGATGAATATACAGAATAATTTCTGACAAATCCTCAGAGAATCAAATATTACACTATAGCTCATAAAGGTTAGTTGTGATTGTAAGATTTTTTATTATCATGTTAACAAATGGTCTGTCTAAATAAACATTGGAATTCCTGACACTAACCCATCGAATCATCTATTAGAATTAATGTTCATAAAAATTGGTACATAATATAAGATTCTTTATTCTCCTAGTGACAATTTAGTCCTTAAACACAAGTATCTTTGTTTCAGGGGAAAAAACTATGGGACAATTATTGATATCGGCTTTCTCTTAAAATGAAGGAGCTAGCTAAATAAACAGTGAGATTTCTGACACATACGCATTGAATCATATATTACAGTTGATACTGAAAAAAATTGGTCGGTATTGTAATAGGCTTTATTCATCTTAGGTGATTTAGTTCTTAAATATATAGTGGAATTTCTGACAAATGGCCATTGAGTTTTTATTGATATCGACTTTCTCGTGGAGTATACGGCATGGCTAGATCATCCGGTATGGCGCTTAGCGCTCGTTCATCAACATTCCAGTTGGTTTTCAGACGTGTACGCTGAAAAAAAAAAGAATATTGGAGATAAGTCTAAGAGAAATATATTTTATAAGCAATTTAGTGAAAAAAATTTTACTCATTCTCAAACAAAAACTCTTTAATTTATGCTTTAAAAGCATGTTTTACTACTTTTTATCTTAAAACAGTTCATTTTCAATGTTAGTAACTGCAAAAATAGAGCTTTTAATTCTGAAAAGTCCAAATAAAAATTATATATAATTGAAAAAAATGTAAGAATTCTGTTTAAAAATTTTTAAATTAAAATAAACAGCAGTTTCAATATTATAAAATAAAATAAATACTAAAAAAATTACGTATGCTCGAATAAAAACATAAGAATGTGGAGTTTTAAAAATTTAATTTCTAACATCCATTTATAACAAAACGGGCTTTTCAGAACCGGCAGATAAATGAAATAACAATTTTTAATATCTTCTTGAGCATGAAATTAAATAAACTATCGAAGGGAAAATAAAGTATCAATAACAAATAGACACAAATAACTTCATAATCATTTTGATTTCAAAAATTAAGAATGACGAACCCATGTATGAAACATGTCAGAATAAATTACAATAATCATAATAATGTTTTACAGATTTTAGTTTTTTTATTGTAAATTTCCGCATTATGATTTTTTTATATTAAATATAGATATAATACAGCAATGTAAAATCGAATATTTGCAATGAGAAATTTTCAAATGTCTGGACTTTTAAAAAAATGGCTGCATAATTATAAAATATTTTCTAGAAAGAGCATTAAGCATAAGTGAAATCCAATAAATTATAAAGTATATCTGTAAAGTATTGGTTAAAGAGCCAAAATGTATTTTTTAAATGTGTCTCATTAGTTTAAAGAAATTCAGCATCATTAATCGCTAATATTTCCAATATGACGTATAAAGTAACTCAGAATCAATCTTGCTTCTCTAATTTATAACAAATTATAATGACTCATTTTTTTTTCTTTCTTTCTTCAGCCATTGTAAAAAATTTAGAATGAGAATAAAAACAACACTTAACAAAATGTTTAATAATTGCTCTTTTCCATGACGATTTGCTAATATTAATCAAGAATTTTTCATTCTAACTTTTGGGATATGCAATTGCACTCATGTATATATAGATAGATTTCAAGAAAAGGGAAAGGTTTAAAAATATTTTTCTTAACTCAATCCGTTATCTGTTCAGTGAAACGTTTTGTATACTTGATATTACACATTTCCAAAATATGCGCAAATATTTCAATTTCCAAAAATGTGAATATGTGTGTGTGTGTGTGTGTGCGCGCATATGTATGTGTGTATGTAGTATGTATGTGGATGCGCATATGTGTGTATGCATTTGCGTGCATATGTGTAAGTGAATGTGTGTTAAAATAACACCTCTGAAATTTCACGTTTAAAATGTCACGTTTAAAAATCTTTTCATAGGGAATCTTGAACATCAAGATATGCATCAGAGATTTAATTGAAATTAAATTCAACCACAATCCTTGGCGAACTATCTGATCGTTAAAGGCGAATAATATACAATACAGTCAATAATGTACAATACAACCGACAATTTTTGATAAGCACATGTATCATGTTATATAAAAAATTATATACTCACTACTGCAGTGACAGGTCTTGGAGTAGAAGCTATTTGTTCAACCGTAGGCGGCCTGTAATATGGTGCATCTGGTACGGTAAACGTCGGTTCAGATCCAGGTCCTAACCATAATCCACTGTCGTACGAATATTTCCCCACTGACTGTGAAGAATCTCTTCCAAATTCCATGTTTCTATAAGCCTGAGAAAAAAAAACATTTTTATTACAGGTATCTATACATAAAATTAAACAGATTTTATGAATTCAATCTTTAAGAATAAATTTCGTAAATTTTTGAATTGACAATCAATTTTATTCTTTAGTTTATAAAATCAAAGACTGATTTTAGTTTTAGAATGCAAGCATTATCATAATACTCACAATGCTAACAATATAATAATTTATAAATAAAAAAAAATCATTAAGTTATGTCATTCTTTTTACGGCTTTTCACTTAAGTTGTAAACAGTAAACTGAGCAAAATTAAAGTTTATTTCTTTGTTAAAACTAGAAAAGTGAATCTCTAAAATGTATTTAAAGTTGTAAGTTCAGCTCCTAAAGTTTAAATTGTCTCAAAATCTGTAGATAAAAATATAATACTAACCGAAATAGAATTGAACAGAACTACAGAATTATAGAATAGAGTATTTTGCTTATAGTTATTCTAAAATTCAGTCTTATAGCAGAATATTAAAGGCATATAGTAATAAATTAATTTACTATATCACTAATTTGACAATTAATTGAATGTGCTTCTAATGCCTGCCACTTCTCATTATTAATTCCAAAATAGTGGCATTAAATCGATTCTCTTGATGTCACAATTCCAAGATAAACACAACTTGGCACGTAATAAAACAAATATTTGCAAGTTTTCTTACACCGTACTGCTTGTATATCTTTTTAAGTCTTAATTCTGTAATTTATGTACTTTTAATCCCAAAAGTGTTTCTTTATTAATTAAAAAATAGAGACGAGTCAATGCTCCAGATGCCACAATCATACGATAAACGCAACTTCGCATGTCATCTATCTCTTAGTTGGTTCAGAGATAGATGACGTGATGTGATGCTACGTTCTTTTTCCTCTTGCAAGAAAGAGCTATGCAATTTAAAATTAAATCAGAACACTTGAAATGTATCGTTTAATCATAAATTGGTGCATTTATCTTTTCTATAAACGCTTGCTGAATTCATAGTATAATTTGGAGACATACCATTGTAAATCATTATTATTTAGTAATTCATTGACCAAAAGCTGGGTAGTTAGGGTCCAAATTCTTTTTCCTTCTTGAGTAATATATCTGAGTTATTGCAATTTAAAAACGTTCGCAAACAACTTCCAAAAATTAAAACTGAATTATTGGCATACTTTAGGGGGATTCGAATCCATTTGCAGTCTTAAAATTAAAGACTTCACCTTTTTAGGTTGGATGAAATTCAAAGAAAAATGCATAAAGAAAACACCCAACATTCTTTCGCTGTTTAGCTAAATAGGTCCGTCGTTTATTGCCAGAAAACGAAATACTCAAAGAAGACATGTCTTCAGCTTTTCTTTTTCTACTCCGTAATATGGGGAACAAATGTGTTGACGCGTTATTTCCCTCTAACGACCAATTAAGAAGAAGACTTAGTGCCGTAATTACTAGTGAGGGGAAAAAGCAGAAAAAAAAAGTTGAGCGAGGAACGGTGTTTTGTTACCTTGTAATTTTTTCAGTGCCTTGTTTTGAAATATTCAATAAGGGTTTTTTTATTATATCCTCCGCATTTTCGTGGAATATGTATAATGGGTGTTTATTAATCCATGCTACAGTTTTGACTGAAGTGGAAATAATTTGCTGTAAAAAAAGCTGTCGATTATATTTTATCCTCATCGCTATCGATTCAGCAAAACTGCGTTTTAACGATGGTTTCTTTCTTATTCTTTAATTTAAGGATTATTTCCCAAGTCCTGGTCGTTCATCGGAGCATATTTTATACCGCCTATAAATGAATGCTTCATTTGTTGGATATATTCACTTCTTTTTATGATTTGGAATATCTTCTGAAGAACTTTGTTGAGAAATGAGATCGTGTGGAAATGCTTTATAACTGCTTTAGGCTGATATGATAGAAGTAATAAGTTCTTTGAATTTATAATAAAGAATGTAACATGATTTTCGCAACAGGCTAAAAGAGAAAAATAATCAAATAAAATAAACAAAGAGGAAAATAAAAAAATCAACTTTATATCCTCACAAAAGACATATCTACTATTTAAAAAAATCTTTATATTCTATAAAAATGTTTGAATTATGGGCTATTATATATGGAGTTCTTCTGATGAAATTCAAGACATCTGTCTTGATTTTCCGAATATAAATATTACTTTATAGTAAGTTTTTTGTCTTCTAAATAATGAAGAATTCATATTGAGAATTTCACTGGAACGTAGGCCTCTTTGGCTTAAATTATAGTAGGCAGCTATTTTAAATCAAGGATGCGTCTCTAGTTTTTAGTAGCGCCAATTAAGACCAAGAGTTTGTAACTCACGTACCACATTCGCTTACACAACCCCTTTTTACAGGGGGGGGGGGGCACTTTCACCCATCTCACAGATAGAACAGAGGAAGAACAACCATGCCCGAAGCGAGACTCGAACACAGGAAGCCCAGATCAAGAAGAAGACGTGATACCCCTATATCAGGAGGCCGTCATAAACTTGTGCATTCCCTTTAATAGTTTCGTAGAGAAGCTTCATATTTTTCATCTAAAGATTTCTGTCCTTACTATGTAATCCCACAAACTACGGCATTTTTCGTATTTCTTAATTTATTTGTTTTTGAATTTGTACTTTGAATTTAACAGTCGATAATAGGTATCGTAACAAATTACGGTCTTTTAGTTATTCAAGAATACGAAACCAATAGCATATAGCAGAATTCTACAAATTGTTGCCTTTAATTTAAAAAAAATTAAACCATATAAAATTAAAGTCTAACATTCTAACAGAACTATTCAAATTCCCATACTACCATACTCTTACTATTTTCTTGTTTGTGAAAATTTTAACTATGTGAATATAAATCATGTGACTAGACTCTTTTATTGATGATCATGTGAACTATCACTCACATTAGTTATAATTAACAGAGTTACGGAATTGTTGGAAATTAATGATACATCCACATCAAAAAGGAAAGAATGCAGACTTCCCTCTAACACTTAGAGAAGCCCGAAACCAAGACATCGGGAAATGAGCCTTTAACGATTATAATGCTAGGCCATTTTGCGTGCGGGCACCATTTGATGGGAGACAAACCTTTATGACCTCCCATTCTCTGACAGGTTTCACTAATCTTTCGTAAAATTGTTCTTGAAAACATACATTACCCCTTTCTCAATGCATACCTATATTTCTGGCGGGAAACTTCTGATCTTTCTCTCTCCGTAACAACTCGTCTTGCTGGGGATTTTACGTCTCTAAAAATACTTTTAGTTTGTGACATACTCCGAATGAAATGCGATCTTTCGTTGCCGTTTGAATAATAAATTCTTATAAAGCAAGATTGTGCATCTTCTTTCAGGCATTTCTTGAATATTTTACTATCTGACTTCAGGAGAAATTCGTAGAAAATGTATAAGGAGGATTTGCTCCCAGACGCTGCATGGCAAGAAGAAATGAATTTAGTTGAACTGCAATGCACTTCATCCTGCTTCAGCTGCTACTGCATTGATTCACAGAGTTAATCCAAGGCTTCAAATGATTTATATGATAAAAATAAACTTAGTGTGACAAAACTTATCACGTTAAAAATAAATTTAATTTCCCTGTCTGGAATAAATAAGGCTTATAGACAAAAAAAAATGTTTTTGAAAGAGGACATGTCTAAAGTTTCTCTTTGTGCAGTGAAAAATCAGTTACAAAAGTTCTTTTTCTTAGTTCAAGAAAATTGGAGGAATTAAATTAAAGAAAAATAAATGAAAACATGACATTTTATTTTTTATCGTCACCAAAATATACGCTTATATTCAACTACAATAAAATTATAAAATGTATTTCTGAATAAAATAAATATTTAAAAGGTCTCGATCAAAAAAATGCATTTTAATGCCTTTTCTCAAAATGGTATTGTAAATAGATTTAAATACCATTGAAATGCTCAAGGTGTCATAATTTTTGAAAAATTAAAATAGAGTTGAAATTAAAGATTTCGATTAAGCATTAAAAGAACATAGGGTATTTCTTTAGTATTAGTTAAAAGTCAAGTTTAGTTCAAAAAACATAAAATCTCTATGAAATTTCAGTAAATGTGTATAAAAATATTTCTGAAAGATGAGCATTAAATTAGAACGACAAGATAATACACAGTTTTGTTCAAAATCAATTTATAATGAGTAATTTGAAAAAAAATAATAAAAATAATGAAAATTGAGTAATTTGGATTATTTCAAAATTTTTATAAATCACGCTTTGTTTATATTTTTTTCAAAAAGTAATATTTTTTGTTTAAAAATATTTTTGGCTTTCTTATATTTTATACTCAAAAATTTTCATATGTATTTATACATATGCTCAAACATTTTCATAACCCTAAATGAAGTCATATTACTGATTCTCCGACACGCCCGAAGGCACACAGAAAAAGAAAACTGAAAAATCGGGCTGCTGCTGCAGCAACACTACCCTAGTAGCACGCAAATATTGTACAATTTTGTATGACATTGATCTATATTCACAATATCGTTTCATATTGCAGAATATTATTTAATATCAGATAATATCGTACAATATTGCAAAATTATGTGCGACAAGCATTGCTACCTAGGTAGCAGGAACTGTGGTTGAATCGTAAGAGCCATCATCGGCCACGGTACAACCCTTCCCAAAGAAAGTACGTCCTGTCATCGATAAGAGGATCCAGATTCCCAACATATTTATGTACCCTACAGAATGGGGGGATCAACCACTATACCGGAAGCATCTCGTCTCCTTTTCTTCCGGTGGAGAAGGGGTAACTCTTAGAGGTTAACTTGCATAATAAGTGATTAAGTGCAAAATAAAATCCACCGTTCTCTTAGGAATACACCTCAATTTCACAGGAATTCTGGAAAAAAAACCTGCAAATTAAATTTTGACTATAATTCTAATTTTTAATAAAAAGACCAAATATTTGTCCAAAAGTATTATTCGTTAGGACTCTATCAATATAAATAGATTGAAATTCGGTAATGACACAAATGAAGAAAAGAAAAAGAAGCACCATGAATATATATATATATATATATATCCTTCATCAACTTCAAATTGGTTTTCATGATTAAAAACCTTCCTAATAATAAACAGAACGTAATGAAGATTCTGAAAAATATACTTCTTAATCTCTATATTATGCACTATATAAAAAAGAAGATTCGTTATGAAGAAATTAATTATTAGTAAATGAAGTATTTAGTAATTATTTATTTTGATAAGAAAAAGAAAGCAAAAAAAGATTAAATCAGGTTTTTGATTATTAAAAAAACAAAAAATAAAGCTGTTTTCTGATAAATTTTGCAGGGGGAAAATATTATTCTACTTCCCTTTCGTGATTTATTAAAGAAGAAACAGACTTATTTTATGTTTAAACAATTACGATTTCGTAAACATCCGTCTTTTTTTAATCTGTTGAATCATTTTAATTTTAAAGTCTTTTTCAAGTCCAAATTTTGTTTGAAATTTTCAAAGTATTTTTACATATTAATTTTTTTATGTTTAAAGTTCTACTTTCATATATATTAGTATCGATATATGGATACATTTCTTGCTTGTAAGAGGAATATATTTTTCTATAAGTAGAGTAAAAACTCTGGACCATAACTTTTCATTTAATGCAATATATAACTTTTCATTTAATGTTAGATATTCAAATCAATATAGGCATAGTGATGCGCAGGTGAGTGGGGATGAAAAACTCATGATGAATGTAGATTGTTTTGTCATATAATGCATTTTTTCAGAAAAGAGAGAAAAAAGTTGATATGAATGATGGGTGATAAATGTAGGTGAAAAGAATCTTTCTCATATATATATATATATATATATATATATATATACCCATCATTTTGAAAAAATCTATTATATGATTAATCAATATACGTTCATCATTCGTTTTTCATCACCACTAGCCTTGAACATCACTATGCCTATATTGATTTAAATATCTAAATGAATAGTTATGGTCTGCTTTGAATGAAAAGTTATGGTCCAGAGTTTTTACTCTAATTATAGAAAAAAATATTCCTCGTACAAGCAAAAAATGTATCCATATATCGATGCTAATATATATGAAAGTAGAATTCTAAATATAAAAAAATAATATCTAAAAATAATTTGGCAATATCAAACAAAATTTGGAATTGAAAATGACTTTGAAATTAAAATGATTCAACAGATAAAAAAACGGATGTTTACGAAATCGTAATTGTTCAAACATAAAATAACTCTGTTTCTTCTTTAACAAATCACGGAAGATAAGTAAAGTAATTTTATTCCTTGTAGAATTTATCGGAAATTTGCTTTTTTTATTAATTAAAAAACTTATTTAGTTTTTTGTCTTTCTCTTATCAAAATTTTTAAAAAATGCTTCATTTGTTAATAACTAATTTCTTCATAACGAATTTTCTTTTTTATATAGTACATAATATACAGATTAAGAAGTATATTTTGCAAAATTTTCATTACGTTCTGTTTACTATTAGGAAAGTTTTTAAACATGAAAACTAATTTGAAGCTTGTGAAGGATTCTTATAGGAATTTAAAACTGTGTTAGGTAGAATAATTAATAAAGAAAATTACATTCTCACCTTTGTCATAGATATTACAAATTTCTTTAGAATTATGTATCGCTTATTACAGGTAAAGATTAAAATGACGATCAATGAACAGCATGAATATTTTAAGTTGCATTGCGATATGCAGACTGTTTACATGTGGACTTTACAATTTGAATTGAATACAATATTTTTTTGTAATACGTGTACTGAATACAATACATATTACTATACCTGGGTAAAAAATGAATATAAAATTTTTAACAAATTTTAAATATCAATAAATAATCAGTATTTTTAATAATTATATTATATGTCTACTCTTTTGTAACATTAATTGATTTTTGATTAAAGAAACATTATTTTCAATTCTTTTAACATTAATAAAACGGAGTTTATGTGTATTTTCATTTAATTTTACTATTTTCCTCTTTAATCTTTAATATTCTTCATTATTCAAGATTACAAAAGGAATTTAAAAATTTATATTTCCTTATCAGTTTCTAGATGGCGCCACCTCAGGGAAATCTGTTTCTAGATAAATTAATATAACTAAGAACTAATTAATTGATAACTAAGAGCCTTAAAATTATTAAAATATTCCATTATCATCGGAAATCAATAATTATACAAAATTTTAAAATTCTACTACAGGAAGAAAGGAATGAAAACTCGATTTCCAAATTCCATCCTTACAAACATGAAACATACAAATTTAAGTAAAAGTGTTTAAAACTAAATTTTAATAAAATTAACGATTCTTGAAAAAAAAATTATTTGGTATGAATTTTTTAAATTTTTTGGGGAAAATACAAATATTCGAATAAAAACATTCTACTCAAATATATAAAAATAACAATTTAATTTCTCAGTGGGAAGTCATCTTATTATGGAACATATAAATCAAATATCTGACATTAAAAGCAATTTTGACAAGTAACGCAAAAATAATCTTTTGTATCCACAATTCATAAGGTCCTAAAATATCTACACTTAACCCTGTTTTAAACTACTTCGTACTTAGTGGCACGCTGTCTTCTCGGAATACTAATGAGCTCTAACATTCTCCAAGATCGCTCTATTGCTCTATTCTGGGACGAGCTATGGTATTTCCTATGAGATCTATCGCACACATATCCATCCGTGCTTTGAATTCTAAGCCAAAAGTGAGATGCCAGAGATTCGTAAATATAGATGGATGTTAAGGATGATTTATGAACATTGTTTATTTTCCACAATTTCTTTTATACAGATGAAAGACTTGATTTAAAATAACATGTAAGGAATGTTTTGGCAAAATCGAATATAGTGAATAATTTATCAGTGAGGCTTTATTTTATTTAGCTTTACACTATAAGAATTTTTTTCTACAGAATGGGAATAAATCAACAGAAATGAAGGCAAGATTATTAAAAAATGTATCCTTTAAAAAAAAGTTAAAACATTAACTCGTTAACAGAACTTTTTTAACTACAGAAGAATTTGCTACTTTAATATTAAATGTGATTTATAAGCATTGTTTAATTTATATTTTGTACTTTGCTCTTTACTAAGTTGTAAATTATATAAATGAAAAACTTGTAACATGTACTTGTTTATACGCACTGGAATATCATGTATGATTTGTCCCTGCATATTTCAATTTTTTTTCTTATTATGGATTAAACATATGCATCTTAAAAATTGGAAGAGCTATTTTTGGAGCTATTTTGGGACCGTTTAGTTGACACTTTAAAATGTAAGGATTATTTTTTGACTGTTATATCTGATAGCCTTTGTTCTAGAATATTAAAGAGCATCATTATTTCCATAATTGGAAGGTTTTCGTAAAATCCCCAGGGGTATTGATTTCCACTCCCCTACAGTTTCCTTGCAGAATCAGTCAGTTATGAGGGTTTGCGCTTAGAAAGGTACTGGTAATTTAAATTTTAAAAAATCAAGAAATTACTAAGTTTAACATGCTATTCAAAATGGTTAACAAAATAAATGCATTGTCACCATTGGATGTGAGCCGAAACTATTCGTATTCAGATAATGACATATAGCGTCATATGACAAAATTTTGTGGTTCCAATATGTTATCATTGTATGGCAACCAAAAAATACCACAAAAATTTAAGAAAGCATGTTAAAAATAAACTGTTAACATGAGATCAGATACAAAAAGGCTCCAATAGTTAGTTATTAATTTGTATGGGTGTAAAATAGAGTTTTTTCAGAAAAGACACCGATGTAAATAAATTTGTAAGCTAAACCCTATCTTTATATAAATATTGATCCAAATCGTTAGAACAGCTTCCAAAATATACGAAATAAATTTATATATATATATATATATATATATATATATATATTAAAACATGCTCTTTAAAGTATCCTTATTTGTTCCCCACTGTTAAATGTCACAAAAAACCAATAATATTTAACAGAAAATGTAATTAATAAACATAACTGGCTGGTTTTATGCAATTTTAATATTACCGAAAATTATGTATTCAATGGTATTGATTTTTATAAACAAGTTAAGGGTATACCAATGGGTACAGCTTTCTCAAGTGTTTTAGCCAACATTTTCCTACATTATTACGAGAAAAAAATAATTAATAATTACTTAATAAACGGTTGGAGATTTATTGATGATTTAATTTTGATTAACTTAGATAATACCAATATTGTTACTAACTGCTATCCAAAAGAATTTAACAGAAACAAATAGTGATAACTTTGAAGCTACTTATCTGGATTTAAGGATCGAAATTGCTAATGATAAAACAATAGTCGGTATTTATGATAAAAGAGACGAATTCAAATTTAATATAATTAAACTCTGTAATTATCACTCTAATCTTAACTCTAAAATTTTCAAAAATTTAATTTTCTCACAATTCAATAAAATTAAAACAATATGTAATAACAAAATTTCTTTTATAAAAGAAACAAATAGATTTATTAAAAATTTAAACAATAATGATTTTCCAAAAAACTACTGTAATATCAATACTTTAATAAAAAAAGAAATAATGAAATATTAGTGAAATAGATGGCGCTAATAAATCCCATTTATGTTTAGTTACACTGTAGTATTATTATTGGAAAGGAAGAACGATTGTCCGCGGCCAGGTCTGTTCACTTATTGTTTTCTTAATTTAGTCATTAATTGTGATTTTTCTTATGTAGTTTTACTTTATATATATATATTTGTCTCATTTGATGATGTTTTTAATGTTTTGCTTTGTTTTTGTCTTTTGCTGTTAAAATTGGTATGTCTCTTTTGCCTTCATTTTCGGGGGATTTTCGGGCCACGAGGTGTCAATACTTTTGACCATTGTCCACCGATGCCTCACAGAAAAAATCCCTTATTAGGAATCCTTGCTTGAAAGTGGTTCCTGACGAACTTTTCAGGCCGGATTCTTTTTCTATTGACTATTTTTTTCTATTGATTATTGTTTTGATTCAGTTGTCTTATTTTGTTAATTAATTTATATTCATTTGTATTTTAGTTGTAGCTGCATTTGCGCTCTCCAAATACAATGATTGATTTAAAAACATTTTAACTCTTAAAACTTGTTTGAATCAATAATGATTTTTAGTTTCGATTCCGGTTTTGGTTTCGTTTCCGTAGTTACTTCTGTTTCTGTTTCGTTTAAATAATTCTTTGAATATAGTATTTTGGATTTGTTTCATTAATTGTTTCTTATTCATTTACCTTTCATTTTGTGAACTTTTAGCGTGAAATTCTGAATTGAGTTTTAATTTCGATTTCGACCTAGTTGGTTTCGTTTTAATTTTTATGATTATATATATATATATATATATATGAAAAATTGCTCATTTGAAGTTATAGGATAATTTTAATTAAATTAACGTAATTCAAACTGTATCAATTAATTTTTATCTTTAAATGATAGCGATTTGGTTGTCAACACTAATTTTTTTCTTGTTCCAGAGGAAGATTTATCATTTCTTCTTTTATTAAAAAATAACCCATTTCAGTTATCTTTTATATTCTAATACTTTCAAAAATGTACACAAAATGGAGTATTTATCTTAGATAAATATGCTTAATAAAGGAGGGCAAATATTAAACAAAGTTATCTGCAGGTGTAAGTATTCATGCAAGAATTATCGACTTCAAAAGGTTAATCAAACATAAGTGGCTGAGCAATCAATTTCCTTTGATGAAATTGCTTATTGCTTATGTATGAGGAATTAAGCTCCTGTTAAAAGGCAGGCTAATTTATTAACAAATTTATCTGAAATAATATTATGGCGATAAATTTTTCAGTATTCAGTAGCTGCTAAATTATTCTTAGAAGCGAGTTGACTATTGAATATTTGAATATAATATTAAATATTCAAATATTCAAAAATCCAAAAAATCAAAAGGAATTTGTTAAAAATGGAAACATTTTTCGTGTTTATTATTATTGAATAAAAGTATATGAGTTTTAAATAATCTATTTATTTATTTATTTTTGGATATTTGAATATTCTTCATTTTTAAAGTACACAGAGAACCGTA
Organism: Argiope trifasciata; assembly: GCA_026543055.1. Taxonomy (NCBI): domain Eukaryota; kingdom Metazoa; phylum Arthropoda; class Arachnida; order Araneae; family Araneidae; genus Argiope; species Argiope trifasciata. The sequence goes on along the minus strand of JAPMOQ010049656.1, from coordinate 2,458,559 downwards.
ATGTCCTTTTATTTGCTGAAGAATTTAATTTCAAAATTAAGTTTGTAAGCTACACTTCATGCATGACAAGAAAATTTGACTCCATTAACCGTTTAACATAGTTAATCCGATGTCCAATTCAGCCTATTAATAGATAAAATTCATCTTAGCAATAATTTTTTCATGACCTGAAATTCATCCTTATTGTGTGAAAAGGATAAAAGATATTAAGTCATTTCATGATAACCTAAGCTTATATTTTTATATGAAGATATTTATTAGCATAATTTCACAATGTTTTGTTTCTGGAATTTAACTTTCTGAATAATAAGCTCATATTTAAATAAATCATTTGTATTTAAAGGATAAAATTCGTACTTGCGAATGTTAAAAATACGCAAATAAATCCGTTAATGGTCGGTTTTTTCACAGCATAAAAAGTCATTTTTGTTGTTATTGCTTTAGAAAAAGGAAAAAATTGTACAACCAGCTCTTTTTGGAAAAGAATTAAGCTAATTATCCTGTTTTTTTTTGAAGAAAAAACGAACCAAAGGAACTGTATAAAAATTTTAAAAGAGGTTTCAAGAGGTGAGAAAAAAATGGTGAAGGAAAAAAAGGACAATTATCTTCAAGAAAACTCGTTTCATTTTATCCAAGAAAATTGGGAAAAATAAATGAAAGTCATTTAAGCAAAGCAATGTATATTTGTAACCCTTGGCAATTTTATTTTCTTGCCATTCCTTAAAAACAGTTGAAATTTAAACTAAATCAGAAAGCAACTGTTATTTATTTCAAATATTAAATGTCATGGATTAAATTTTGCTTTCGAATTATTATCCTCTTAATTTTGCTTCTTTGCCTTTGAAGGCTAAAATCTGCCTCCTTACTTTTTAGGAGTTTACTCAATTTCTTAGTTGCATTTATTAAAAATACCCATTATTACGACTCTTAAAATTATACTTAGTTAATAAGAATTAAATGAATCAGTCGAAGTTAATTCAACATAATAGGTATTGAAATTAAGTAGAGAGTTTTCTTTATTTATCTTGCTCTTGAATACAATACGTACAACAATCTTGAATATATTATTATTAATATAGAAATAGGTATATATCCAAGGTGGTGACTCTACGCATTTTGTCATTTATCAGAAACTTGTGTAAAATATTGATATAAATAAAACAATATTTATTAAAGGATTGGTTTCTCTTTGAGTAGATGCGTAGATTTCCATGCCTTTCCAAGTGAAACAGAGTTTCCTGGAGTGTGTAAAAACAGTATAATGGGTATTTAGTATATCTTTATGGAGCAGTAGAAGATTTAACTTTGCAAGTGTTCAAGATTAGTTCATAGAAGTTATTCCGATGATAGTTAGGAGTGCGACAGAAATGGTATTACACCTGTAAAAAACTCATTAAGATAAGAAATATAATTTAATTAACTGCCAAAAGGCTAGACATTCGAAAAAAAATCTTTCGTACGAAAATTTTGCAACAAAAGAAGCTGAAGACAGTCAAAGAAAATCAAAAAGTTGGGACCAAAAAAAATAAAGGAGGAAATATAAAAGGAAAATGTGTAAAATAAAAGTTAAAATTTTTCATACAAGGTATGAAAACCTATCTTCGTCTGTAAATAATTCAGTGAATATTGCATCCATTTAGTTCCACTGTTCTGAATTTCATGGGGCATGATTCGGATACTTTTACCCTCAGGCTGCATGTCCCGCTATTTCCAGGGGTTGGAGATCAATCCATTTTCTGTCGCATAGTGCGTTTATCTTAGTTTAGAGTGTTTATTTTTACGACTACAGATTTATATGATATTATATTATTATCATATAACATATAGTATCATTGCACTTTCTTTGAAAAACATTTGTACTTATTTGCATACATCGCATCTAAACAATGATTTTAAAGAATACATAGCCAGAGGGTTAATACATGGTGAATCATGTCAACATGCATTCCCATATTCTTGCCACATCAAAAGCATCATTGTTAGAAAATTGTTCCTATTTATAAGGAGCATAATGCATCTAATCATGTTTGTCTGTATCGAGTTGTTGAAAGGAATTATCAATCTCTGTATTGAAAATACTTTGTTACTTCAAATCCATACCGGTTGTTTATTCTCAAAAAAATATAATTATTCCTACATAAAATAATTGCCTGTCAGTTTATTTCCAGATACCTCCACAATTAATGATGTATAGCAAATGCTCCTTGAACTTCATTTTACTTAAATGATAACTTAAACAGATATAGCTGCTTTTTTATTTATGAAAACAAGGACATTTATCCCATTTAATGAAATTTATTATAATAACTTTTCTTCTAAATTAATTTTGAAATTAAATGAAAGCTATTTTCAATACTTCGCAACTTATCTTTAGTATCCAAATCGATCTTAGGAGGCTGATAAAAATGAGCCATTTTCCATTTTCCAACAGTAAATTGAACACCAACATCAATAAATAATTGCTTTTAACTTCTTACCCTTTGTCTTGAACCCGGTGGTTCACTTGATATTTTTGTAACACGCCGTCCAATGTAAACTAAACCAAAGATGAGAACAATAATCATGAAGAGAGTGATGCACAGGAGAATAAGCACCACTAAAGAGAAATCCACAGACTCGTCTGAAACAAAAAAAAAAGCATCAATGCATTCTTGAAAGATTCTGTAATCCTCTTTTAGCATCAAGTCTTTTTATTTTTACATGCTAACATAGTACAATAGAAAATACAAACAAACTAGCTTCTGTTTTGGGCTGCAGTTTAATCCAGGCAATAAATTTTCTTCTTTCGCTTTCACAGTTACTACAGTAAAAACATCGAAGTATAAACCGTGTTGTGAAGATTTATTTTACTGTTCTAAACAATGTGCTTTAAAGTTCACCATCTGGCTCAGGTCAAAGGCATGCCATCTTCAAAGGCCATTAAGCTTAACTACTAATAAAATTCAAAAGTTTAGGGTACAAAGGCATTATATTAATTTCAAGATATAAATCTAAAAAGTGTAGTTATAATTTATTTGAATTTTGTGAAAGCTTAATTTAGACTTTTATTAAACTTCGTATGTATTTTACACATTCATTTTACAGAAGTTTTTATTATTGCATCATAAAATGTAATGCCCAGGAGTTTAAAATTTTAAATGTAGTATAATAAAATACGAACATTAAATTTTCATATGAAAATTTATACCAAGAATGGTACAAGTGATATTCATTAAGGTACGCCTCTATTATAAAGTTTCAACAAAAATTGCTTGGTCAGTAAATAACATGCGTTGTTAATGCGTATGTGTGCGTAGTTAATACAAATATGCATGAGAAACTTTAAAAAATTAGAATTTTGAAGAGAATTTTAACGATTTTGAAGAACTTTTAAGTCAATATACTCCAACAGCCAAAACTAAAATTTTCAATGCTTTATTTTATTAATTTAAATTTATATTTTGGAATATAATGTATTTGATAATTGATTGCTTTAGCTGTTATAGATTCTTGCAATTAATATTTTCCTAAAATTTGCTGTCAGGCACAGCCTCAAATATAGGGCCTAAATTTATCAATTAACTAATAATAATAGCACCATCAAATAAAATAAAAATTATTTTCAGCAGGAAAAACAATTCTGCGTATTTTCAGATGTCTGGATATTATATTTCAACTAGAAAAAAAGAAAAATTCTATCTCTACAATAAAATAATGTAAACTAAGTCAAATTAAAGTTTGGATAATAATAATAATTTCATTGAAAATTAAAGAATAAGAAATGTAATGGTAATAAGAATAATAAATAGAATAATAATAAAAAGAAGAAATAGAATAATAATAAAAAAAGAAATAGAATAATAATAAAAAAGTAAGAGAAATAATAATAAGAATAATTTGTAAGAATTGTAATAATAATAAGAAAAAGGACAACGAGTTTTTTAAACCAATGAATTTATACCCTCCTTAATATCCTTTCGAAAAATGTCAGATACACATTTCTTATATTGTAAAATAACATTTTGATTTTTCTTAAAAAAAGCTTTTCCAATCATATTTCTACCTAGAATATTAGCACTACATTGCGCGTTTTATGCGCTTATACTATAATATATTCAAAATTTATTTTTCTCTCATGTTGCATCACCAAAATTCCAGTTAATATTTAGAATGCTGTAAGTATAATATTTTTTCTGACTCTTCTCATCAAACAAGTATAAGTTACAGCGAACAATAAATTTTTAAAATTTTCTTGTACAAAGGATTTTAGATGCGTCAAAAAAGCAGTCACTAAAAGAAAAGAATGATTAATTACTTTCAGAAGTTGCTTAATAGACCATTAATACTTCTAAACTAGCACGCATATCGAGGAGGCAACGCTAATTAATCCTTCTCTTCAATTTTTAGTTTCCTTCGACAGAATTTTTTTCTGTATTAAGTAGGTTTAAGATTTTAATTGTTCTTAGTAAAATGTTTTTAAATTTCTAGTCTTAGTAAAAACAATATTGGTTGAAATTTAATGCTATTAAAAGCAGCTGGAGCTGAGCTAACTTAATATTGATTCTATAATCTTCAGTCATATTATACAAGATACCATAGAAATAGGTAAGCATACATGAAATTTCTTCAACTTTGGCATTGAGATTATGGTTAGAAATCATATATTTTTTAAATTTTTCAATGTTTATTTTCATTTTTTTTCAATGTCATATATAATTACTAAATTTTTCAATGAACAGTTAACTAACTATAAAAAAAATCTCTAGCTAAGAAAATTAAGTAATAACCATTTATAATTAATAAAAATAATTTAATTCCTTTTAATATAAAATTCGTGATACCTTAAATCAGCAAAAATGTTTTGAATTCAGGAATCATTAAAAGAAATGGGAAAAATAACAAGAATATTTATTAATAGAAAAATAATTATCCTGATATAGTATGTACCATTAAAGAAATATTTATGATGAAAAATGTTAGGTCTAATTGACAGTTTGAAAAGCTCAGGCAAAAAATATAGAATGCTGTCGTTCATGGGTATATTATCTCAGGCAAAAAAACTACGGTTGGAAATCCTTATTTTTTTTTAAAAAAAATTCAATGTATATAATCAATTTATAAAAATGTGTTGATGTTTTAAATAGGAAAAATATTGCTAAATTTTTAAATGAACAGTTCGCTAGATATACGAAAAAAAAACTCTAGGTGAAAAAATACGAAATATTTAATACTTATCAGAAGTATTCATAATTAAATTCTTTTAATGTAAAATTATTGATATCTGAAATTGATAAAAAAATACATTACGTTCAAGAATCATCAAAAGTAATGGAGAAATAATAACAGGATTTTTTACTAACAAAATATAATACATCCTGACATTGTATGCATAATAGAAATATCCATGATGTAAATATTAAATCTAATTGCTAATTTCCAAAGCACTGTCAAAAATAAGTAATACTGTCTAATTTTTAAGAAAAAAAGTACGCACTTAACTCGTGCAAGAGTAACCGTCTGTTTTGTGTTAGTCCATTCGATAAAAATTAGACTCTCTGGTGTTATCCAAGAAAAGCTCCTTCGCAAGATAATGGATTCAGAATCTGGGATTTTTTTGGATTTTTTGGTGTTGGAAGTCTTTTTTGTTTGTTTTATGAATGTGTTGGGTTCCAGATTCATCTTGAACATTTATCTACAGGAATCCTTGAATATTTCTTTGAAAGCATATTTTTGTTAGTTTTTCTGGTGTTATTTTGAGATTAAGGAGATCGTTCCGGAAGAATAAAAACAAAATTCTATTTCATAATTTTCATTCGTTAGCATCCATATTTATTACCTAATAGATACTTAATTTGGCAGATTATAAATATGTATCCGGGAATTTAAATTTAAGTTGATTTTAAACAAAAATGATTTCAACATGTGCCCTAAAAGTCTACTTAGATATCATAAACCAAGAAATAATACTTAAATGTTAAAATATCGGATTAAATAATATCTTATACAAAGTATTTTTTTTCAAAACCTCCACCAATTATATTTTGAATTCAATAGTTTTTACAATATGACTCCATGAACCACAAAATTTAAGAAATAATTATCGGTACTTTGGTTCAACGGAAGTATTTTAATTTTCAATATGACTCTTCCATTCTTATTCTTTCAGTGTTTCCACACACAAAAGAAATCTTCCCCCTATCTGACTTGCATGTGGAATGAATGCGATATTATTTCTTACCGTAAATACATTTCCCAGCATTTCAGTCTCAGTCCATCTGGCTCCCCTAATAAAATCAACACATTATTCCAAAACGGTAAGCTTTGTTTTGTTACTTTTAACCTCGATGGGCCTCCTTTCAACAGTTAAAATCCCATTACCAACTTTAGTAATCGAATTTTATTTTAGCGATGAAACTTTCTTTTTTCTTTTTTTTTTGGTGGGGGGGGGGGACTTAGGCCATAATGCAAATTTCTTAAAAGATATTCTAAAAATTGGCCCTTACCGTCATTTGAGATGTAAACGTTCTTTCCTGTAAGAATGGGTTTTCCATTGAGGTCCGTAATACTCATTCTTTCGTTCTTGATCTCCATTCTTAAGAATTCTGCTGCTTCACGAGCTGTCATGCCATCCATTACGTTGTTATCATCGTTGAAAGGAATTAAGATAAATGACACATCCTTTCCTAAAATGGAACGTCTGAATTAGAAATTATTTAATTCTATATACAGAAAAAAAAAGCGAAGTACAAAAGGATCAAAATGAAAGAGATCGAATCCCTCTACTGAAAAAAACTGTGCAAACTTTGATACAAATAATTTCCTGAATATTCATTTTTAATTTCTAGAAAGAAAGGTAGGGTTCTTTCAACCAATTAAAATCCACTACAAGCCAATTATTTCTAGTGTGAAATTTTTTTTAACATTCATATTTTATAATCCAATTCTTTATTCCAATAATAAATTTCGTTGTATTTTTATAATGATTTGGAAAACTAAAGAAATAACTTTAAAACCCTTACATATGAAATTTTGTTTTGGAAAAGGAAGGCAACTTTTATAGACTGTCCGAATATATTTCATTAGTATATACAAAAACTATTAGGACGACTCTGTCAATGTTATAAACTGCATCCTAAATCTTTAAAAATAAATCTGTAAAAATAAATTTTTGAAGAAATTTAAATCTGTGTAATTATTGAACCCCTGGAATAATATCCATCATAATTTTCAAACGAAAGTAAATTATTTGAAACATCAAACTATATATTTTATTTCAAAGAATAAAAATATAATACCTGAAAGACCGATCTTCACTCGGCAGGGTACTTTTTTTCTTATTCGTGTCTCTTCGGAGAAGATATTTAGAATACGAATACATATTGATTACATGTGAATACTTTTCAATCTTGCCTACATATGAACAGGACATTTAAATAAAAACTCATGAATGCGCTTAATTTAACAGGTTATTCGAAACAATTTGCTATATTACAGCATTCATTTCACAGTTTATCAATCATTGCTTATATTTTTGAATTTATACTCAGTTTTACTATGGTATAATCGGGTCCGAGATGGCGCTCTATGACATTATCACCTTGAGAGCAGACAGAAAAAGGCTCTGATGTTTAGTTATAAAAAATGTTTTGTGTATGTGTGTAAAATCTCGTTTTTTCAGAAAAACTACCTATATAGCTAAAATTAAAAAGCAAAAATAGTAAATATAAATCTATAAACAAAAACACGCAAAAAGATCGATTCGAACAATAATAAATAAATAAAGCTGAATGCTCTACTGGAACAGAGGATCCACAACTGTCGTGTCATTTTTGGTATTCGGACTACTCTACTGCACTGCACACACATTGAAGCAAAAGTTAAATATACCTATTTTAATAGTCGGTTATACAAAAGGATTCTCTCTCTCTTCGTGTGTGTGTGCACGCGCGTGAGTACGTGTAAAATCACGTTTCTCCAGGAAAGACATCCTATATAAACTTAAAATGCACAAATGTTTCCATGATGCATAAAATAAATAAATTTGTTTATATATATATATATATATATATATATATAGAGAGAGAGAGAGAGAGAGAGACAGACAGACAGATAGATAGATAGATAGATAGATAGATAGAATTGCTTATTTAAACATATAAAGTGCTTGTGCTAAACAATTTTTGTATTATTTTCCTAAAAGATTTTAAATTGTCTATTAATAGTTTCAATATAGCTAAATTCTTTCTCCTTAAATTTTGTTTCACAGTATTTGAATTTATTATGATTATTCTGAAAAATGTTACATTCTGTTCTGTAAGATAATGAATTTTAATTCATCTGAATTGAAAAATATCAAACCCTCTATTTTTCTTTTACCTCCCAAAAATCATAATATTTTATAAGAATCTTTGCATTCATGTACAAAAATCAAAAATAACAGAGCTGGACAAAAGTCAATAATGCTACATGATATCAAAATATACGTTATGAGCTTCTTAAATGCGCAAAATTAAGTAAATGCCCTTCATTATTCATATATTAGATATAAAAAGTTATTTCAAATATTATGTGTGGTAATGAAAGAAAACTCACAAATAGATTAAATAGCCGAAAACAATTATTGATAAATATCATAAGATTCTTATATTATTATATTTGGAACTAAAAAAAGACGAATGAGAATGGAAAACAATAAGAGACAAAAAAAAGCAACGTTTAATTTTAGCATTCAAACCGTTATCTATTGTTGCTTATCAATCTTAAAAGAATAATTTTTTGTTAAATGCTGGAAAAAAATAATTGCTTTGTCATTGACTTTTTCCTAACTCTGTTTTGCAATCTGAACTTTTTTCCTATCATTTTCTATCATCCTGAAAGAACAGCGGGGTTAAGATATTGTGGCTAAAGAGGCAACGGAAAGGCAACTTTAAAAAGCCTCACTACACTTATGACACAGAAAATTTAATAAAAACAAATTAACATCTAAAACAAAATAGAATGAGGAGACAAAAAATAATGAAATAATGCCCTGGGCAGTATGCATTTGCTAAGTCCCATATAAAAACTGAGTACGAAGAGTCATATCATACTCTAACTACACCACTGTTACGGCTAATGACTCTTTTTAAGAAATAAATTATTGTACATTTAGTATTAAATGCAAAATTCTTAAATTTTAAAGATTAAAAATAATTAAAATTAATATTTTATAAATATATCAATTAATAAATAAAGTTATCAAGTTAAAATAAAGCTAATAATGATTCAAATTTTCCTAAGAAAAGACTTTTTTTCTATGCAGTATCCTAACAATCAATATTCTCCACCAATGAGTTACAAATAAAATTTTGTTTTTATACATATTGAATGGAAACAAGAATATTTTTCTGTTAAATTAAATATGTCACAAATTTTCAAGCCTTATGTTTAACCATGTTGGAACTGCAAAAGTTAAATTTTAAAGAATGAAGATTTTCTAAGGTTTCATTTTTCACTTAAACTGTTCACCTTTTTCTATGAAAATTCGAAAAGTGAAATGAAAGTTAGTTATGGGCTTCGAATTCTTTTCTTAAACAGAATTTCACAGCTTTCACAGCTCACAATGCCCTTGAAGCAAAAAAAGATAACTTTTTAGTTCTGTTGAACGCCCGTTTAAATACCCGTTAATGGGCGAAACAGCAAAGTCCGGCCCCAGGTTAAAGTACTTAAATAGAAACCTGACACGCACACCCCCAGATATCCAATAACTTTTCTCCCTCCTTATTCTATGCCCTTGCCACCCCTAGGGCAAGAACCCAAAGGATTTTGCTCCTCTCCTTCGGTGGAACTGTATGTGGGCTTTGCAGAGGCAGACTCAAACATTTCACCAAACATCTCGGATCTTCTCTAATTCTTCCAATCTTCTTCATTCACTGTCAACCGTGGATAGTGACACTGTCATGCCCCAGGCATCCTTAATCAATTTTCTCACCTTTTTTCAAATGACGGACAATGATCAAATGCCAAGAGCAACAGCTGAACTGAAAACTTGGGCCTGAAGATGATTTTGAACTCGGGCAAAAGCTTGAGATGACTCTGGCGTGTGAACCACGAGATTTCAGAATACCGTGGCTTGTCAAGTGAAGAAAGGTACCCTTTTGTTGGTTGAAGCTTAGCAATTGATTTCAAAGTATTTTTTTAATAAAGTAACAATATAAGCTCTTTGAGCTGTGAAGGCTATTCAGTTAAGAAATTAGCAATGCTACAAAAAATATTTCATGAGATTTGTTACTTTCTGCATAAGCAATTTAATGTTTTGGATTTCAAGTCACGTATGAAGTTTGTTGCATCGCGAACGTATTAAATGACTAATAAAAATAAATTCTTTATAGTTTCCTCAATAGAAATGTTGAAACGATAATTCTCAGATAAAAGAAACAGTGTCTTCATCAACGCACTAAAACCTTCAGCTTTGTGCAGTCACTTCGATAATGCTTATCCAAAAAAGAACATCAAATGCGCAATAAATGATATGCAACATTTTCATTGTTTTTTAATGTAATAATAATTAATAATTTTTTCTTTATAAAATATTCTATCTGAATAACATTTAGAAAATTATCCACGTACTTTTATTCGCAGTATAGCCACCTACAAATGAAAATGAGTGTTCAAAACCCAGATGTGTTACTATCGAGGACACAAGAAGTCAAACCGAACAACCTAATAAAAGAAGCAACCCCTATCTGCTTTTATCTTGATTGTCGGTTAATTTTATTCTTTTTTTAACATTCTCAAATACAAAATCATTGCAATCCTCAAACAATTAGAAACAGACAATTTGAAGAATTTCAACATTTCAGACCTCTCTTATATTCGAGAAACACGTTGTTGGCTTTATGTTTGCATGTCTGTGAGCAAGACAATTCGAAACTATTTCGAGTGAAATAAATGAAATTTGGTATGAACTTACTCCAGATTTACAGATTTATTTCAAATTTTGTTCTGTTAGAGTACAATTGAGCTTGAAAATCACAAAACACAATCAATTGGAACAATAAAATTTGGAGCTCAAGTTTATCCTCTAAAGCACAAATTCTTATACTGTAATTTCATTTAAATTTTTTCTTTTAATCGAATAGAAAAAACCTAAAATATATATTCGCATGAAAAAATTCAATACAAATGCTAATTAAGTTTGAATGTAACTATAATCGAAATAAATTAAGTCTTTATAAAGAACAAGCATTAATTGTTGCCAGTTAAAAAATAAATTTTGCATAATTCAATTTAAAGCTAGATAAAATGTCTTATATTCCGATATCTCGTCTATCGTGTCTCCAAAGCCATTCCAAGAATCTAAAAAATTAATAAATAAATTCCCACTTACTTTAACAACTCTAAGTAATAGAATTTCCAACAATACTGCAAAATGAAAAGGAGAAAAAGAAAGTACCTATTCAAACAAAATTTAAAAATTCTACGAAACTCAGCTGAAAATTTGTACTTAAGAGGTACTTGCATTATATTTTCCCAGCATTTTCCAGAATTTTTTTTTAAAACTTATAATAATAAAAATGCTTAGAATTTTATCATCTAGAATTTAGAGGCAACATGAGAATGGAGAAAAGATATTTCTCAATAAAAAATAATTCGATTTAAAATTTTCCTTGGCAACAACTCACTGCTTTCACGAAAATGAATTTTATCTAATTATTTATAGGCTGAAAGGTGAAAAACATTTCTAACTAATGCATAGTCTCTGATTAAATTTCTGCGAAAATATTTCTTAAAATTTTGCTAAAATTGGCAAATATTTCATCGAATTTGTTAAAAAATTAATTGTAAGATTTTTGAATTAATTAATTAGAATTCGGATTTGATTAATAAATATAAATGTATCAATTATTATTTTTGCTGTTATAATTTAAATACCATTTTCCTCTTATTGATTGCTTTTCACAATTAACTAAATTAATTAATGTTTTTTTTTAATTCCCGCACTAATATATGCAAGTTCTTATATACAAGTCACGGTTTCTATTAATTTGAAACTTTAAATGCTTTCACAATTTTTAAAACTATTATAAAATCAATGGAAGAGATCAATAAACAAAAAAAAATCTTCAACGTTTATCAAAAAATTTCCCATGATTCCATGTTAGTAATTGGCGTTCTGCCTATGGAAAAATTTACTTGCTGAAAAAATGATCTTTAACAACAATCGCATTAAGGTAAAAAAAAATTGTTTTCATGAAGTAATAACAATTAAAAAGAATCATTCTTTTTTTAAAAGTAATACCAGCTGTTTAGCATTAAGACATCGCTGTTTGGGATATTGCTTTACGGAATAAATCCCATCATTTAATAAAAAGTACAATAATTAAAAAGAATCGGTTTTAAAGAAAACAATGTGCCGATTAGAATTGAAATATTCCTCATGCAAATGCCTGGTGAAGGAGAAAAAATGAAATGATGAAGGAGATGTTTGTTTAACTCCAAAATCCTGATAACATGCATTCACGAAATGAAGAAACGAATGGCATGAAAAAAGAAAGAAAAAGAGACCTATTAACAGAATTGACAATTTTTACTTACTCGTATGCGAAATATACAAAATGAAAGCATTGTAAACTTTAAAAAAAAACTCTATTTTGAAATTATAATGAATGCTCACGTTGCGCACTTCCCTCAGTTCGAAAAAACATATTTTTAGAATTACGCCAATCTATGCACACGCTAACTCAAAAACTTGAGCTTGAGCTTTGCAAACGAAATTTTGTATGTTGTTTTTGTACACCAAATTTATAAATACCTATCAAATTTTGAATAAAAGATATTTGTAATGTTTTAATATATAATATTTTGTAATATCAAATTTTGGATCTATTGACAGTAAACTCGTTTGTCTGAGCATATAAGACCAAAATGTAAAGAGCTAGATGTGTAAAACGTGACACACTTTTAAAATCTAAATTGAAGTCTGTATAACTAAATCCATCAAAGTATTAACTATCATGCGGTTAGTACATTCGTATGCATGAAACGCGATGGCTGAAAAGCACAACGACTTAGATAAAGGAAACTAGTACGTGATATCTTTACTAAATCTTCTTGTTGATATGATATTACTACTAAAGTTGTAATTCTGCATTAAATTTTTGGTTCCAGTGTGACGAAAAGGCATTCAAAATTAATGCTTGTTCTTTTCCCTATAATATGAAGCATAAAACACGAACGTTTGGAACACAGGAATTAAAAATCTGAACAATTGTAACGTCTTGCATAAAATTCAGTTTTTATGCGACGAGGGTAATAACTTTATTATGTCTTATGAAAGAAAGTTTGGGGCAGGCCACTGCCACTGTTTTTATCTGAAGTTCTTTCCCATGTGCGTATTCATTAAATTGATTTTAAGGCATTAACGACTAATCTTGACATCGTTTTTAATTTAATCCTACTTGTATTTGGTTATTAATACTTATCATGAATAACACAGAACAATATTTCTATTAAGAATTTTTCATTTATCTCAACGTATTATTAACTTTTAAAAATTTTTGGCTGGTTCTGAAATTCACATCATCGCAGTGACAACCCTCTGAGTTTAGTTGTAGTTCTATTACAATATTTGAAACATAAAGAGGCAAAAAACTATCAGAATTCATGAACGAGAACATTGATATAAAGAAAAGAAAATTAAATAAAGGAAATAATTAAGATGACGGAAATAAAATAAAGGAGAAAAGAGTGAACTATATAAGCAAGAGTATAAAGCATAGATCATTCTAGGGCACATTAATTTTATTTTATGTCTTACTTAGATCTTATTTATCATAAAGGCGAATCACAAATATATACAAAAACATACTGGTTGTAAGTGAGAATACAGAACACATTGCGGTATATTTCTATACCATTACCAGCAAAACTGCAAAACTTTATTTTATTTATTCATTTTCTAAAACAACGATAACTACAGAATAATAACTAGCTTTGTGTATGTAAGCACATTATTATATCTAATGCATTTTAGGTACGATTTTTATGATTTTTTTAATTTTATATCAAAAATCTGTATAATACTATGCAAAATCGATAATTGTCAAATGTCGATAATTTCCAGTAGAAATGTCGATAATTTGCCAAATATTCATAATCACTTGGTGTGTGTCCAAACTATTCGACAAATATAATTATTTTCTGTTTACACTGGTGAATAACAACACTCAGCCAGCGCTATGGGGGAATTTAAGTAAATAGATTTTGTTACGTTAAGGAAAAATTCTAACATTTTGAATCATATTTTATTTTAAAACCAATTACGATATATATCAAAAAAGGAGAAAAACCAACTATAGCATATGTAGAGAAAATTTGCACTTTAAACTAACAATACATTTGAAATTAGAAAAGAAAATAACACTAATAATAAACATACAAAAATTATTAACGTTATAAAATTTTATTTATCTTTTCACTTCTTACTTATGTATCTTTTCCGGCTGTGCTTTCTAGGCCCTTTATTTCACATATTATTCGAAATCATTCACGCATGTTTGTACGCACTGGCAATGTTTAAAATGTATAAAAATTTAGCCAAATATTCTGCCTTTCGCTGAGTTGTTTGATAAATGTTAACATTCACTTGAGAATACTAACATTCTTTAATTTCTGCCTTTCACGGTAATATATATATATAATGATGTTTGCTGTATTTTATCATCGGTAATTAAATAAGAATATTTACGAGCGAATTAAAGTACTTATTAACCAACAACACTCAAATTTTAGCAGCTTTAAAACACTTGACCTTACCATGGAAAGCGTAATTAACAAGTCCTGGAGTGGATACAAATTTAAAGAACCCTCATTCTCTTAAGTGTTCGGCAACACGAAACTTAATTTACAGTTATTCTCCTGTAATTATGTAATATTCATGGTTTTCGACTTGATCGTGAGGGAACGACATCCTAATTCAAAAACAAATGCTCACCCTTAGCAAAAGTTGATAATGAGATCTCATTTCTAATTAGAAACATGCAATTGCTTTAAAGCATTTTATGAAACTTTTAGAAACTGTTCAACAAATTTAGTGAAGATATGTGATCTCGAAAATTACTCAATCTCGCAATTAATAGTATAGATGTCTATCATTTTTAATTCGCATTTAAATGCTGCTTTGAAGATTAAAATCGAACAATTAATTTTTAAAGATTATGGCCTTATTTTGTTTTTAAAGGGTGTCGCAAGTATATGTTCACACTATTAAGGAATTATTATAGTAAGAAATAATAGCATTTATTAAGTTTAATGATTCAAATAAAATAAAGATAAATAAATAAAATAAGATTATCTTTATCGTCCCGTCTTGATTAAATACTTATAACGGATGATTAGATTGAAGTAATATTGATTCTTCTCCCCTCCCCAATATGGATGATATCTCATTCTAAAAGAATTTCTTTTTGGAGGGACACTCAAAACACAATGCTTGTAGCTCAAGTTCAGCTACAATCGAAGAGCTTTGAGCAGTAATTGAAAAAGCTAATGCATTCAAATACCGGATAATACTCTTAGGAATGCTTGTAATTTTATTAGTAAGAGTTATCAGTGGAATGTTCATTATTGATTAAATTGATTAAGAGACTTTCATTCAAAGATTCTTTTCCTACCTGATAGTTATTAAAAGCGTTTAAACATTTTGGAACTGTCCTTTAACTTTAATTTATTCATTTATGAAATTTTATACAAAGAAAAATAATAATATTTGAAGAAAAATGTGGGTAGAGGGAAGAAAGATATTTTGAGCTTTTATGTAACTACAGCATAAAAATCACGGTAATAACTACTTTTGATTTTAGCCTGTAGAATATTGCACGAAGAGGTCATCGAAAACACAAGAATAATAAATTGCATAAAGTAAGAAGATTCGTGATTCTCTTTGAGGGATAATAAACATGACGTTATTTATTAACGATCTCATCATCAATGACTGGACTCACTTCCTTCAGGGGTTCCAAGTTTATGACACTGAAAATCAGCCTATTTAGTTTTTATTGTTTTCATTATTATTTACGTCATTATTATTACTGTCATGCAGCCCAAGTGACAGGAGGGGTTATTCCTTGTAATATTCTGTTGATAAACAGTTGATTATTCGATAAAAAAATAAAACTGTAATTGCAAATGAAAACAATAGATGTGTTTATCTCAAAATCCATTTCATTCCATCTTTTACAGATTTAATTTGCTTGTCCGCTGCAAAATGAAAAACAGACTTTCTTCATTTTTTAAGAGTTTCTAGATTATTCGGTGTTGAATTTTATTTTATTTTTATTTAAATTATTATTAATTAGCTAAATTATTATTAACTTATTATTAATTTTCAACAATTTAAGCACAGATTACCTTGAAGTGATCGGTTTAAATACTATTGAATCCAGGCTAATCTAGAAGAATATCAATAATGAAAAAAATTTCATATTTTCAAAAGTATCAGAATTATTCCTCAAATGAATATATGTTTTAAATTAACGAAGAAAAATTTGTAAAATAAAAACGATATGAATCCAAACATTTCTATCCAAATTATTTCACCCTGGATTTACTGTACAATTACGATTATATGATTAAGAATCGATTAAAAAATGAAAAGCAAATGAAAATGGCATACTTTTTCATCCATAAAGAATCACTACTAAAAACATCATTGCGTTTGTGCGTTTTTAGAAAAGGTGGAAAAAATGAGTTGAATTCTGGAGATTTAATTCCAAATTATTTTTTATTTGTAATGAGCATTCAGACTTACTTTTAAAAAAAACGAAAATACTCTCTATATATCACAATCGATAAATACTGACTTTCATTATTTTGGTTATTGCAATAGCGTGTTCAAAAATATTTTGAGGAAAGAAAAACAAGTTGAATTTTAAAGGCTCAGTATTATTTATTTGTAACGAACAGTGATGCCCATTCTTCTAAAATAACGAAAATATTCTCTACATATCATAATCAATACATTCGGATCTTTCTCCATAAAAGATCTCTGTAAATTGTCAAGAAGCAAGCCTATAAAAAGAATTCAGAAACGATTAAAATCAGCTAAATGCCTTCTGCATATTAATCAACCATTGACAAAACTATGTCCTTTAATTCATTTTACTTTGTGGTAAATCAGTTATTATTTAATTAAACGGTAAAATTATGAAATAAATTGATAAGACACTAACATAATTATTTCGATAGGCACTATCGCTATGAATGATAAGTTCATATTTATTGCATTTGGGTCAAAAGTCACCACGCTGGTGAGGCATAGAATTTTGGAAATTGGTAATACGGGTTAAATTGCTACTTTCATTTAGTCACAAATTTAAAGTTAAAAGGCTCGTAATGAAAATCCAATCTTATTATCATAAAGTTGGTTTTTAAATAAAAAATCATATTTATTGTCTATATGATATTTATTCATATAGACAATAAATATGATATTTATTCATATAGACATCACCAGGACTGATCAAAATTATAGAATGTCAACATTTTCCAGTAAAAGAAAAACATTCATCGGAGAATGATTCAAAGTCAGCCGGAAATCGCTCATTCAAAATAATACAGATATATTATCAATAAAATATAGAATTCGGCTATTTCATAGAACGATTAGTCATTTTACAGTATAAATTATCACAATATATGAAATAAGAATTTCATACCTTAACGCTAAAAGAATCAATTTTATTGAAAGGGCCAGTATAAAAAGTAAGTCGGCAAAGGATTTTAAAAATCTAACAGCTTATTTTATTAATTACTATTTGTAAAAGAAAAGAACTTTAGTATTAACCTAAACTCACCGATAATAGATAAGAAACCCAAAAATCTGGAGAAAGCAGGTTAATTATACTTCACATTAACAAATCGTATAGCTATATAAATATTAATAATTCTGCTCAAAACGGCACTTGAAGAACCAAAATGCATACTGATACTAATTGATTTTATGGAGTAAGTATCAGTTATAAAAATATAATAATGTAATCTTGTTAACCTAAATCTCAATAGAGGATCCTCGTGAAATGGATAAGAAAATCAATAACTAGAGAATTAACTCTAGAGGTGAAGTTTACAATTCTTCCTTCCGTTGGAAATTCACATCGGCTTGTAGTGGATGCTTCCACCGATAAATGAAAGCATTCATGCGAGAAGCTGAAATCCAGAAAGCGAGATTTTCCAACAATTCGGATTAAATAAAATAAAAGCTTCGGGGGAAATATTTGCTCACTTTTCGTCATAATGCCGTGTTAACGTTGCTTTCATAATTGTCTTCAAAGTAAATACTTTACCTAGGGGGAAAAGTATTAATTACAACAGTCAATGTCAGTTTGACAAAATGGGGAAATCAGAGCAATTAAAGGTGACGGTTTCATCGCTTTTTTCCTTTGGAAAGAGAAAATTTGAAAATAAGTAACTGTTATAAACAGCATGTTGAATCTAGTTGTAGGTATTACAGCTATCAACTAAAGTGATCCACTTCCTTGAAATGTGTAGAGGTTTTAAACTATCGTTCAAAAATAAATCTTTAATTCAAATAGTGAGTATTACAATTATTTTTGAAAAACTCAAATCAACTTTTCGTTTGAAATGAGTAACTGTTTTACATAATGATCTGAATCTAATAATAGAGGTTAAAGCTGTTTTAAAAATTCAAACCACCTGTTTGTTTAAATATAAAAACGTTGTAAATAATCTTTACGAATAACGTCTTAAATCTAGCAATAGTTGTTAAAGTTATTTTCTAGAAACAGGAAATATTTGTTTCATTAAATAAAAGTTTTATTTATCCATTCTTGATTTTCACATCAATGCAATGATTTTAGTACTTTTTCTGATAAATGGGAATTGAATAGATTTGCTCATATTTTTCGTTTTTTAACTAATTCTACATGTATTAAAATTAGGGAAATATCTCTAACTAGTTCTACAGAACCTTTTTTTAAATATTTTTCTTTATCTTAGAGAAAGTATTACAGCCTGGAATATTATACTTAGGAAAAATTAAAATTCTTTAAGTATCTATCAAACGAAAATAAATTTCTTCCACAGACGTAAGTTCTGATTCATAATTCGTAGCTTTGATGGAAAAAACTTTCCACTCTTTATTCTGTGAAATAATAAGTTCTAACAAGTTCCAGATTTGAAAATCCTTCTCACAGATAATATGTCATGTATGTTAGCACACTATATATTAAATTTGATGTTCAGAATCAGATTGCCTCCCTGTAATATAGCACAGAGGTTTGGAGAAAATTCAGAAATCTCCCTTTTCATCTGCCATGTTTCAAATTTGTGTGATCCGTCCCAAAATGACATTCTAATTACCTTAACAGGTGGCACAAATATTATTAAACTAATATATATAAATAAAAATGTATGTTTGTCTGTATGTCTCTTATGCCTTCCTGAACCGTTCATCCGATTGCAATGAAACTTGAACAGCTTATTGTTTACATATATAGGATGGTTATAGGCATAATACAATTGTTTAAAATCTCAACTGCATCTATTTACCAAGGATAAACATCGAAATAGATCGGCGGGGAAACACAATAGATTCAGTAGAAATGCTAAATCTAAGTTAAAGGTTAATATTGTATAACTATTGAACTATTGAACACAAATGTCCTGCAAGTCATTCTCAGAGGCAACAACTTTATTACAGATTATGTGAGAAAATTTTCGGGGGACCAATCCTGGGGGTTTTTAATTTTAATTAAATGATACGTTTTTCGCAGTAATCCAAAATATTATAGTACAAATAGTTTTGCATTATATTAATTTTCAAAAAATTATCTTTTCAACTATATTAACGATTTTATGGTATAAATATATTTTCTATGTTTAATGAATTTAGAAAGAAGATATTTTAATCTCATTTTCTAAAAGTAAACGTGAATTCCGAACGAATATTAAAGGAATCGAGAGATACAATAAATAGTTTCTTTCATAACCATTTTGAAAGAACACCAGTTTTACAATTCTAAAATAATACACAAATCTAATATATAAAAAAAGATATTTGTTCGTATTTTATGAACTGTCGTATCGTTTATCCCATTTCGATAAAACATTGCCAAATTATTGATTGATTGCATTTAATATTATTTTTTCGGCGGTAGCAACACACCGGGCACCAGCTAATCTAAAATAAAAATCAGTTTATTATTATTATTATTATTATTATTATGAGCAAGTTTTGTCAAATAATCTTGAATGTAATTCTCATCTATTTAAAAGTAACTAACATGTTGACGAAAATTAAATTTTAAGCACCAATAATAGATTTTTTTTGCAATAAAAATGCATTTTAAAAAATTGGATAATTTTATAATTTTTCTTATGAAACATGAATTATTTAGAGGTTTAATATGGCTACAGTTACGTTGTATTTCAAAGTATCAATAGGTTTATTTAGAGAGGGACATCGTAATTTTGGAGTTATAAGAACTTTGGTAAAATGACGAGGACGGCACCTAATCCAGCATCGCTCTTTCCAAGCTTCCACATCACACCTATGAAAAGAGACTTCCACACCAATCTTTCTCCAAGTTTCCAAATCACATCCACGGAAAGAGACTTCCACACCAATCTTTTTCCAAGTTTCCACATTACACCCACGAAAAGAGACTTCCACACCAAAATTTCACCAATCTTCCACATCACACCAACGGAAAGAGACTTCCACACGAAACTTTCTCCAAGCTTCCACATCAGACCGACTTACACGGCGGCTTTTTGACGCTCAATTAAGTTGCATAGTAACCTGGTTTATGAACCGATGCCTTATTATAAAGTCTCAGTGGCCATGTTTGTTTTGAAATTATCTATTCAATTATTTTATATTTTATATCGGAAGGATATATTACATCAATTAACCATAATGGGCTTGTCCATGGCAAGTGCCACAAGAAACAAAATGAATCTGTTTCTCCTAATCACCTACGCATTATCAATTTGAGTTGCTTTGAGTATTTACTGCGACGCTACCTGCATAAAATGTTGAATTTGCTTTTTTTTTTAACTCTTTCATTGTTTTGTTAAAATTAGAAAAAAAAGCTCTTTTTTTATTAAAAATGAATGTCGAGGCGAGATTTAATTTAGATTGTGATTAGAGATAAGGTATAACTTTATTGAAATCACCTCCTGAATTAAAGCCAGACATTTGTCTACTACAACAAGCCTAATAATGGTTTGCATTGATTTAGAACGAAAATCAACGCAGAATGTATAACCATAATTTATCAGGACAACAGTCACGTGACAAACGTTTCCATAGATAACTAAACCAACTGAATTAGTGTTGCTCTGTTTCGCTAATAGTGTTGTGTTGAGTTAACAAGTGACATCTGTAGGACTATTGTGATCGCTATTGCAGTAAGTTTAATTCAATATACTAAACGTAATTGTTCTCTGTAGCTATTAATATTCAAACCTCTACCATAATTGAATCCCAGGATGTCGCTCTTGCCATCCTTGTATTTGGTTAAACAATTTAGTATAATCACTCTGGTGATTAAGATAAAAGGATCGCCAGTAATTTACGACGGATTCTCAAATTATCCACCGGACTTCTGATTTTAACAATATTCTAGGACCATGGAAAGGAATGATGGTTTGTTCTAAGCTCCAAAATTAAAATTTTGGATCAAATATACTCTAATAAAAATTCCTTAAATTAAAATCTTATTTTTTCAGCTGATCCGTTGCATGTTTTAATCAGGCTGAATATTAATTTATTTTCTACTTTATCTTTCGATTTCAGTGAACTGTGGAACTTAATTCTTTTTATTATAGCATTGAAGCACTTTCTACTAGGATGATATTCTATATAAATTTTAATTCCCTTCATTTTAAAAGTATATAGATTTACTTGCAAAAGTAATATCTAAAAGGTGCTTTTAAAAAATCGGGTTTCGTTGAGTGTTAACTCAGTTTAGAGATCACTTTCAATTCAGTTACTTCAACATTTTTCATTTTTAATTGATATTCTAAAAACAGAAATTGATTGAATTGATATTTCGGTAGTGAAATCAGTAAATGAAATACTTTATTACGTTTTATCAGAGCATGGGATTTATGCACCTCATGTACATTTCATCTATCGTTGTAGGAAAATTATCCTGACTTTGGCGTGGCATAAAAGTGTTGAAAATGGGTGTCGGCGTAAATTATGAATGCTATTCAAAATTGAAAGCTCTGTCCTAAAATATGCCTTACTTCAAGAAAGTGCAATTTTTTCTTAGAGGGATTTCTCCTATAAGGAGATTTAGAAATTTATATATATGTTTTTCAAGAAATGTATTTAATATGAAATAAAAATTAATTAATAAATCGGTATTTGTGCATAAATACTTTAATTATGTCATTTATTTTTAAAATTAAGTTGGCGAAACAGCTGGTAGCTAATGGATAATAAATCTGACGTTTGAATCTATTTAAATTAATTAGTTGAACTATTTTGAAACAATTAATTGTTTAAATTAAAATAATTGAATTCTTATTTTAAATCAATTATTTAAACTATCGTTCGCTTTATTCATGTTTTTTAAAAACGTTTCTTTAAATTAAAAATACATTAAAAAAATGTTTTTATTTCTTAACTTTTCAATTTCAGAATTAACCCTTGAAAAATATCAAACAGTAATGCAAATATAAATTAGTGCACTGTATTAGCCACAGACATTGTAATTAAGAGTTTTGAAATTGTGTGCCCGAAACTCTTACCAGAAAATGAAAAAAAAAGTTTAAATATAGACTGAAATGCCCAACAACATCTACCAGCAATTTCTTTCTCATAAGATATTAAAGTAAGAGTAATCTAAATTTAAGTTATGACAGATGAGTAAATATATTTATGGTATAGTTACAGAGCATATTGGGATACGAACTTTATTTTGTTTACTCACAGAGTTATATTATTGTGAAGAAGATTGCTAAAAAATTGAACTTTTGTAAATGTGCTTTCAGTTTTGAACTAACTCGCGTTTAAAAGGGAAGTAAAGGGCGCTTGTTTATTTGAAGTTTTTATTTTCTTTTATTAACCATGTATCTAGCTTTATATTTTAGAAATTTATTTATGAAATGATTTTTATAAACCTTATAAATATATTATACAATTCATATTTTAATTTAATTTCAAAAATGTTTTCATACTATTTTATTATGTTAATTTCAGCATTAACTGAATGTGCAAAATTTTTAAGCGTGTTTCGTGACAAATTTATCAATTTATTTTTGTATTATAGTTACATAAAAGATTGTACAAATAAATATTTTTAAAAAATTCATTTTCATTTTAATACTATTTAACAAATTGCATATTTGTGTGTTGTATGTCCTCTACATGCATTCACAAAAAACTCATTCAAATTTTTTAAAAAGCATAGGTATTTTTCGAAAATTATAATACGAAAAAAAATGCTTTCCAAAATAAACATTTTTTTAGCTATAAAATATATAATATTAGAAAAAACATTACTCAAAGTATAGTTTTTGAAACTCATGTAATATTATTGTCGGTATTTTCAGATTTTTACGAAAGCTTTCTCCCTTCCGCAAATGTAAACTACTATTCCGGCATATAATCAAGAGAAAAAACATAATATTAAAATAATAATAATAATTGAAGTATAAACAGGTAAATGAAAAATGATAAATCTAGTTTGTTAATAAAAATGGTAAATCTAGTATTGACTTGTCATATTTTTTGAATTTGGATTGAATTGTTTGAAAACTTTAATTCTCTGAATAATTATATAAGATTTTCTGCTAGACAAAAATTGCCTGAACAGCACTCTCAAATATACTTTTTCACTAAATCATGAATACATTAATTTAAACTAGACTCCTCTTTAAATCGACAAGCGAAATTCGGTTTACTAAATTGTACCTAATTCTTCTAATGCCAAAAAGAAAAAGGAAAGGAATACTCTAATCATTGATGTTCAATTACTTAAAAGTCGGAGCATCGATTCCCTTTTCAGCTCCAGAGTTAGCTCTAGCTCTAGCTGAAGGCAATTTTGCATTCAACTTATTTTGAGCGCCATCTAGGGAAGAAATATGCAACTATTGTTCAACTCAGCTGAAAGTTACCAGATGAAGTTCAGGAAGACGTAAAATTGATTTTGTCAGTATCAGCTGCAAAGGTAAGTTTTGCAGGCACGCTGGGTTAGCTAATAACAGCTGAATTCAACCGAAATGTTTTGGGAAACTCAAAAATAGATTGAAATTTATAGAACAGCGGCAGTTTTAATTTCAACATGTCAGACAAGTTTGAAGTATTTATTTAATTTAAAAGGAGAACAGATATGGGAGAATTATATTTCAGAGATTATTATTACACAAAATATTAGCACAAAAAATATGACACAGCATATAATGAGTTAAAACTGAATCGCGACCAAGATTCATTTTCATTTGTTTCACAAACTTCGCTTTAATAAAGCGTCGTAAATGTGTTATGGTTAAAGTATATAACTCACTACTTAAACTTCCTAGTAAATTCATGAAATAACAGATCCTGATTTGATCACGGTCTTATGTTTCTGAAAATACAGACAGACAAAAACCCAATCACTGGTTAGATTTAACTCAGAATTCCCTAGGTATCTACAATGAAGAGGCTAAATCCGTGTACTGAGTTTTATCCATACAGCACAGCTGTTTTGCAGTTATCGAAACTTAAATTCAAACAGCAGGAGATACAGATTTCCTCTGAATAGAGTTTGCTCAAGATTTGATAAAGTCTACAAATCTAGTGTAAAGATACAAAATTTCATCTGTCTTGCTAAAAGCATTTTTGATATATTTTTACAGATAGACAGAATAATAGACATTTTTGTACTCGAGAGGTCTAAAATGGGGATATTTTCAAAAACTCAAGTTTGAATTTTTTGACGATTATATTCTCTACACTTCGTATGCAAGGAAATAAAAATGGGCCAATACTTGAGAAAGTCTTGGGGAGGGATTAAGGTCCTTAGGGGCCCTGAGGCGATTGGGGGGTGGAGCTCTGCTTTCCTATGTTTTATTTTTTATTCTTCAATTCTTTTTAGAAGTCGTTTGATGTAGAAAATTCCAGCAGAGTAACAAAAATTTCTTTCGAGATCTCTATCGAGGAAGCTCATTTCAGCATTTAGAATAGATATATTTAAAAATTCAAGAATAAATTTTCAAAACAATTTATAAAAAATAGTAAACACTGTTTAATTATTGTATCTGTTAGTTTAATATTAAAAGCTACTTC
Organism: Argiope trifasciata; assembly: GCA_026543055.1. NCBI lineage: Eukaryota > Metazoa > Arthropoda > Arachnida > Araneae > Araneidae > Argiope > Argiope trifasciata. Next base: position 2,433,298 of record JAPMOQ010049656.1, on the reverse strand, counting down.
TGTTTTAGAGTTTTTAGATAGAATAATATAAAGCATATATAAGATAATTAGATAGTGAAGTAATATTCTGTATAAGACTTACAACAATGTTTTATCTTAATATGAATCAAATCGAGTGCAAGACCGTCGTAGATAAAATGAAATCATAAAATAAATATACTCGAAAATTATCACAGATAAATATATCGCAAGCTAAGGTGCCTTTAAGGAGTTGCCAGTTTGGCTAACTTGAAACTTCGAAATGGAGATTTACATAAAAGGAAATATTAGGTTAGTATATGTGCATTAAATTCGATTAAACTCGTAGTGAAGTTTTTATCTTAACACATTTTATGTGCTGCTTTCTATCATAGTTTATAAAGCGGTATATAAAATAACTCAACCAACAGTATTATTTGAAGAATAATATTGCAGAAACATTGTAGATTATTTCAATGTTCTGAACTACGTAAAAGCTTATTTAAAGATTTCCTCAGATTAAAAATAAATTAAATTGCAATTATTTTAAAGCGTAAAAATTAAAGCAAATTCATTTTGATAGATTTCAGAATTAATGATGATGTCTTATTTGTGAACACGGATTGGGGATGCAGTAGCTTCTGAAAGTAAAAACTTCTGAGCACCCGAAAGCAGAAGTCTGACTCAAATGAAGATGACACACGCACACACATTCGCTTGCACAACCCCTTTTAACAGGGGGGATCATTCACATATATCACAGGTAGAACACAAGGGAGAAGCAATCATGCCTGATCCAGGACTCGAACCCGGGATGCTCAGATTTCGGTTATGACGCGCTACCCCTGAGTGAGGATGCCGGCAACGATTAACTGTTTGCTGATATAGAGAAGCAAAAAGAATGATTTAAGATATAATCCTTCACACTACTCCCGAGTTTTTAATAGTTAATTTGGATACTTTTCATGCAAAAAAAAAATATTTTGAAGAACGCCTAATTAAATTAAAAACCAGTGCCTTCATCATTAGAAGGATGATACTTTAAAACATCATGATTCATTCCTTGGAAAAGTTAATTAATCTTAATAAATAATTTAAAACACATTAATTAATTTACTGGAAAAATAATTACAAAATCACCTTGACGGAAATGGTAATTAAAGATAAGAGTTAGCAGAGAAAAACTTGCACAAAACATAAGATAATGTAATTTTATTTTCTTAAGGAAAACATTCGACTCAAAACAAAGGAAATAAATCCATTAATCATTATCAATAATAAATAATTATAAATAAATTTAATTTGCAGGAAAAAAGTATGCGAATGTAAAGTAAATGTTAGTCCAGTTGAACAAAAATCGATACAGTTTCCACTCCGAAGAAAACGCCACTTGGGAAGAAAATAGAGGAATGTACATAAACACATTTAAATGTTTCAAAAGTATCGTTCTCTTATTAGAGCCAAAAGGCAAGCAATTATTTTTTTAATCTATTTTGAATCATTAGGAAATTTTAAGCAGAAAATTTATGATTCTGGTTTATTAACCCTTTATTTACTGAATTATGTCGCCATCCATTTTTCAACTTCCTTTTTGCACCAGTCGTTTAGTTTCCTTGCAAAATAATCCCAGGGAACCCAAAAAAAATGTAATTAACAGAAATATCTTAATTAGTTTAATTATGAATTAACTATCTTTAATTCCTACTTTTAGCTTGTATTAACTTCATGTTATTCGGGTTACATTCCCCGTGTTCTTTAGAATACCATCGGCAAAAATAGTGTTTTAGTAAAGATATAAGCTAGATTTAAATGGTACTTTTAAGTACAGTCAGTAAATAAAGGGTTAAAATAAATATAAAATTTACAATTATTTCAATATTATCATTTTTAAAATGTCCTCCTCTTTAAAATGTTGCTGTTGTTGTTTCTAATGGCACTCGCCATTGAGAAGCCCACTGAATAAGTTAACGTTTTTAAGCCGTTAACTAGATTTTTATTGATTTTTAAGTTATTTCAGCCGAGAGAGCGTCTCTTATTTCAGTAGAGCCAACTAGCACCAAAAGTGAATTTTAGCTACTCATGCTTCATATTCGCTTGCACAAGCCCTTTGTGCTGAGTTGCACATTCACACTCCTCACAGACAGAACACAGATGTAGAGCAACTATATCCCAACTGAAATTGGAACCAAGAACTCCCAGATAACGGGGAAAACGGGCTACATTTATGCCAAGATGCCAGTTAGGCAATTCTTTAATACTTACGTTAAGATAACATCTCTGTCATCTATTTCCAAATTTTAAGAAGTAAATGCTTAATTAAAAACGTATTCCAATCAGTTTTTCTTCCGATAGTTTAAAAAACTTTTTATGCTCAAATAAGCGTCATATTAAAAATAATGCACCTTCTCTTTTTGGGTGAAGTAGAAAGCTAGTATAGTATATTTCATATAATTAAACTTGCTACGTTAGTATAAATTGCATATAAATAGCATTTCACTTTAGTTGAAAAATATTTAAAATTTCTGAAGAATTTTGCGTATAAATAGCGGCTTAATATATGTCTCAGTAATAAGCAAAAATGCAGAAAAATCTTTTGAGGTGGAAAGAGTAACGTGCAATTTACTTTTGCATTTTTCATTCAACAAATATTCATTTCTACATTTTTTTATATGCAGGGTCGTTATAATTAAATTTCCACTTTGAAATGGTCATAAAAGGGAAACTACTGGACCAGATATCAAATTTGGTAATAGTTTAAAGAAAGGAATTTCTTTTCAGCAATCAAAGTTCAAAAACTCACCACTAGAAGAAAAAATGGTGATGTATGCAATATTGATAAACAAAATAGGACATGAAGATATCTGTTTCAAATGTGTTTAATCGTTTGTAAAACGTGTTTTAAAGCATTTTCAATGTGTGTTGTCTCAAAATGCACTGTTTATGGTGCTAATCTAAACAATTTGGCGGTTATCAAAGATGCGATACCCCAAAATGTGTATGATATTCCGCCTGATATTCTAAAACTACTGTTGAGAATGCAGTAATGCGATTTAACTTGCTTTCAAAAAATGGTGAAAGTTACATTGAGCATTCTTTGTAATACGTTTTAGAAAAGATTAAAAACATTTTAATCCTATATCTTCATGTCCAGTTTTGCTTAACAATATTGTAAACATGATTTATCCTCTAGTGACAAGTTTTTAAATATTTATTTGGGGGGGGGTCAAAAAAGAAACTCCCATGATCTCCTTTAAACTATTACGAAATTTGATAACATTTGGCCCAGTAGTTTTTCTTTTGTGATCATTTGAAAGTGGGACTTTAATCATAACCACTCTATATAAAACAAAATAAACGTTTATATTTTAAGGGGGAAAAATATGTTAAGCAAGAAATATTAAACTCATAAAATCAAAGAATCAAAGATATTAACCTGATTTAATCTCTAAGTCTTCTATGCTCGACAGAGGTACTCGCATTCTTTTTGCAAGCTGTTTCTTAAGATGTTTTTGAAATTCTTCATTGTTGGCATTTGTTGCAGGATTTTGAAAGCTGAAACGAACTCTAGAGCGAACACTAGAATCGTCACTACTCATTTCGGAACTTCGACGAGTTCTTGATTTATGATTCGAATCCAAGAATCTGCCATTCAAAGATAATAAATGTCGAGATAATTTCCCTCCAGGATATTCTTTCTCTAGATTCTTTAAATTCAATTTTCCAGAAATGGAATGTTCGTGTGACGTTTGTGGTTTTGTGCTAGAACCAAAATCTGCATCAGAATTTGATTCATCATAAGTTAAAATGCTCAGTTTTCTATAATCCGGATGTGCCTGAGCCATTTTACGCGATGAAAATGTATGTAACTCATTCAATAAATGTCTGTTAATGTAATACGACAATGAAGGATATTTAACATTTATTTGGTTCCTTAGAAAATCTATTGCATAAAACAATCTTCTTGGATGATTTTCTAATATAGGATCTATCCGAAGATGGAATAATTTCTTCTTCATAATGATTTTTAAATGATTTGGCACTTGAAATGTATGCTGAAATCTGTCTTCTAAATAAAGATCTTCATCAGTGATAGCATGTTGAAGTAGAAAAGATATTTGAATGCTACCTGAAAAAGAAATGTTATAATTAACAATTTATCAAATCTGTGAATCGGTATTTTAATATTAATAGCTTGTACATTCTCGATTGCAATGTTGAATATCATGGTAAACTAATTACAAGTAACATAACAGCAAGTAGACATTTGTTCACAAAAAATTAATGACATTGTTAATCATCATTCGCTATCTATGAAACTGGTTAAGAATGTAGATTTATTCAAAATTCAGCATTTAAAATTTTACGAGCTATGAAAGGCACAAAAATCATATAAACGTAATAATTTTTTTTTCAGTCCCTTAAAGTTGTTTTGTTGACAAATTCACTGCTACATTTCACACACTATGTTAAATTAATGCGTAATAACAAGGTAGAGGACAGGCATTTGCTCACAAGAAAATTTCAAGTAGCATCTAGGCAAAGATAAATAAATTTCCTGTAGCTATCTTTCAAATAGACATCTTGCTGAGAATGCATTCAAAATTTAGTATAAGATTTAAGGATACTCATAAGATTCAAATCAATCAGTTTTATAGTTTATTTTACAAAGCAAGCAGTAAGCTCATTGCCATAAACTACAGTTTGTTTCGGACAAAACAAAAACTCCAGTTTGAAGGAAACTAAATTTAAACTGATATTTAACAATGAGTCGATTTAGAAAGTTAATGATATTAAAAGCATAACACGTTCATAGGTTTTCATTGTTACGTATTCAAAAACAGTTTGAAATATGCAAATACTTTTCTTCAAATTTCCCTTAAATATCGTTTTTAATGATGATATATCACAATAAACGAAATTGAATTGTAGAAATTAATTCTCAAATGAATCAGAAAATATCTCCTATCATATTACCTTGCTGACTTTATCGGAAATAATTTAGTCCATTTATATAATACGTTGAACAGCTGTCACGGATAATGCATGATTCAGCTTGACTTAGCATAACTCCTTGAAATGCGCTCTAAATAATTGAAAGCCATCTGGTATTGACTAAGATTTACAATTAATGTTAATTTGGAGGAAAGAGACAGATGTATTTCCTCTGCATACGATAATGATGTTATTAAGCCCATTAAGAACGTCTGATTTAGACACGATTTGATAGCAGATAGTTATCTAAATAATGATTTCATACTAAGAAATCGTGGTCATAATTTGCAAATGAGCTTTATACAGCTTTTGCACAGGCCAGTCTTTTAACAAACCTCATATGCATAATTTCAGTAAATTGGAAAGAATGAAGTATATAAGTATATAATATAAGTATATATAAGTCTGAAAATCCTTAATATATTCCTTTGAGTATCATAATGCGTAACAAGTGAACAGATAGGTTTAAAAAAATATGTACTCAGATAAGTCACAGAAAATCCAAATTTGAATAAGCTAGGCAACCCTTGTACAAAAAAGAGAAAAATGAATAAAAAAGGGAGAAAGTTTTTGGTTAAAAAGTGTAAATCTGGAAGTGTCCAGATACTTTTGAAAGTATTGAGTATATCTTAATGACCATTTCCTGTTAGTCCATATTGCTTGTTAGTGACTGCTTATTAGGTCAAATCTAGCAAGGGGAACCTGCCGGAATTATATAAATATTTTTCAGCCAATTATGGAAACATTTGCGGACTTATAGTCATAAAAGAAAATCAGTGTTTATATAGAGAGAAATATGCTTATTTCATTTATAGAGATAATTAAGGTTCGATAAAAATTATAAAATAAATTATAATCATTATTCTATCAAAATCCTAACCATTATTTTATCAAAATTATAATTAATGAATAATAATTAAGATTAATAAATTATAATCATTGTTCTATCAAAATTATTATCATTATTTTATAAAAATCATAAAAGTTATTTATCAAAATTATTGTTATTGAATACTAATTAAGATTGTAATCATCGAAATTGTAATCATTATTTTATCAAAATTATTATCATTATTCTATCAAAATTCTCAATAATATATGATATTTATTATTTTATAAAAATTTATATTTAATCTAAGGTATTATTACAAATAATATTACAAAATTGTGATTATTGAGTTAAAATATAACCTTACAAATTATGATTATTGAATTAAAATAATTATCTTAACAATTACTGTTAAACTAAAAGATTAATTCTCGTAAAATATTGTATAATTATAATTTAAATACAGTTTGCACATTTTATGAATTTAGGTACTTGACAGCTAAAGACTGTGTCTTTTAAATGTCTTTAATCATTTTCGACTTCAAATCAAAAAGAAGATTTTAAGAGCAAAACATCAAACCAACTATAAGATTCACAAGAAAAAAAATATGTAAATCAAGCGAGAATAAATTATCCACTATCACCTTATCACAAAAGAGCATTTTAAGAGAAAAGCATTAAATTAACAATACAATAAACTACAGATAAGTATCTAAATCTTTTTCAAGTATGAACCATTCGCTATGTCCTTATTTACCTACCTTTCTGCACCGACAACGCATGTACGTCCAGCTGATTTTTGCTGAAAAGAGCTCGCAAGTGATGCAGAGTAAACTTCTGGAACTCTTTCCCAATATTACCGATCACAGCTTCATAATCAGCGTCAAGATTAATCCCCACATGCAAGGACGAACATACTTTGCAGCCGGTCTCTTCAAGGAGAGTGAGTGATAAATGATAGGATGTCAGAAGAATCACGTGAAAAATGTCCAAACTTCCGGCCCCACCTAGAGAAAGGACGCGAGATATTGCATCCATAATTCCTCCTTGCCATACTGGTGTCAGATTCCAACAGATATCATAACGCGTGCTAATATTCCAAAATGCAAAGTAGTGCTTCGCTGTTAGAGGATGACATGAGTAGTTGAAGGTCAGTCCGCCTTCATTATTCTTATCCTTAAAATATTGGTGCTTATCCTTAAAATATTGGTGATGATTTATGATTGAACCTGTAAAGACAAAGGAAAAGTTTTAGGCAATAAATCTCTAAAAACTAAGGGTTTGATTAAATAAAAAGTATTTAGAAATCTTAGCATGTTATCGAATATATAAGAATCATGAAGAGTAAGTTTGAATTAGTTTCTGTGAAAAACAACAATTATTGCATTTTTTCCTATTGCTACTCTTTCTTGGATGCAAAATAATTTTGTGGCACCATTTCTACCTGAAAAATTCTGCCCCGAACCAAACGTTTTTAAATTAGTAAGAAAATGAAGCATTTATTAACGCTTACTGAAATGTTCATATAAAAAATGTGAGATCGAAATTCGACACACTGTACTGAAATCGTTTGTATCAAGATTGCTTATTATTATTTTCGAAGTTCATTTTAAAAACCTTATTTAGGAATTAAGTTTATTTCATCCATTAATTAAGAAAACAAATCACATAGAAAATAAACTGAAGTATTATTTCACTCAGATGAGAGAAGAAAAATGAATAGAAGAAAAGAGAAAAAAATTATGTTACTCATTTCAGTATTAGATCTAACAGCCATGAAATATCGTTTCTGTTGGTTTAAAAGAACTTAATAATCCACACGGAACGATTAACAAACAGCTTCTTCTACTAAAAATTTAACACTTTGAATAAAAAATATGGGCCTCTTTTCAAAATTTTCTCAACAGATTTCAGTGATTTTGTATGTAATTTAAATGCCATATTAATATATAAAATTAATACAATTTCGTGGCATGAAATCATCAAAATATTTAACGCACATAAAAAAAAAATCATTCTCCGCAGAGGATCTTAACTTTGAGAACATTCTCCTGTTAGAGAAGAAATAAAAAAATAAATGAATGTTTAAATACTCATAAAGACAAAATAAATGGAAAAAGTGAACAAATTATTGAAAATTTAAAACGGTGTTAAAGTAGTAATAGAATGCATCCGTATAAAACAGGAAGTGCAATAGGAAGTTTGATTACCTAAAATTTTCCATTTGAATGGAAAACTTTAATTTATTTAGCTTAGCATTTCATTTTGAAACTAGGCTCTATAATTTGAGGCAGGCCTTGCAAATCTGAATAATAGTAAAATGAAGAGATCGACACCTGAACTAACGCTAACACTCCATCTTCCATTTCAGACAACACGTGCTTATTATCATGGCAATCTACAATAACAGATTTAAAGATTATAGAATCTTCGCATGTGGTTTAATTGAGTTTTGGACATTTAACTCTTATACTTCATATTAAAATGAAAGACAATGGGATTTTGACGGTGGGACATGTTTATACTCATTTGAAGACGGTTGGTGAGGGGATAAAAAAATCATTAGAAATAATTGGAATGAAGGCAAGCTTAAACTGTCTTGAAATGTTTCAAACAAAGTTCTTTGATTATGGAAATGAAAATTATGCACAAATTCCAAACGTTGAAAGCTTATAAATTATTTTTTTAAAAATATAACTAAAAGGATGCCTAATGGAGAAATATTTTTTAGTCATGATAAAAAAAATAGTTTTTAAAATTTCCGTGAGCATAATTAAAATTATTTTTATTGAATTTGTGTGAATATTTATACTATGTATAAGAATTTTATTTGTGTTAAGACCACATTTTTTTAAAATTTGGCACTGTAATACAATTATACGAATTTATTGAAAATGGAAACATCATTTCTTTTTTAGATATTTAAACTGCATGACATCCAATAACTTTTTTTTAATTTTTATTGTAAGCATCTTAAAATCAAAATATGTTCACTATAATTATTGGGCCAATACTCACACATTGTGTTAATTTTAGAGTATTTTATGCAGAATTATTTGTTTTGAACGTAGCGATATATTATTAAGAAGATTATCATATTCAATTCTCATTTTACTTTTAAAAAATAAGACATAATTATTTTTTCGGTGGTTTATAATAAAATGAACTTTAATGAAATATAAAATGAAGTTTAAATGAACTAATTCCTTATTATTTCCATAAGTACTAAATTTTACATTTAATGTAAGATTTAAGAAAAACTCCCTTTAATTTGAACACAATTTTCAACGATTTTCATGCTTAAAATCACTATTTCATGAAAATTTACTATGGAATTTGTAATTTAATTTTTAATGTTTCCTTCTATGCGAAATTCACAAATTAATTTTGATATTACTCATAATTTGTATCCCCTTATTATACTTGTGAGAGTTGACAATACTTGGGAGAGAGCTCGTAAGATTCATTAGAATAAAAAGATTTTGTTTAAAAAAATTGTATAGATTTTCATTTTTTCCCCAAGAAAAGAAAATAACCAAAAAAAGTGTTAAGTATATAGATATAGAAATTGTAGAAAATCAAGATATAAAATTTCCTTATTATTTAGATATAAATTAATTATGAATAATATATATATTAATAAAATGCTAGCTCACTAATAATAGCTTGAGTTCAGTACTAAAATATTATGTGAAAGATTAAAGGAGTTTTAACCTTCTTATCAATAGCTTTTCTTTTTCTTTCTTTTTAACTAACCATTTGCATTTAAACTAGATTGCTTCAAACAATAGAGTGATTTATTATTAATAATAAATAGAAAACTGAAAGAAGCATTAACAGATAATTATCTTATTTTTTTCTACTAAATAAAAGTCCTTATTACTTTGGACAAGTTTAATACATTCCATCGATAGATAAAATTGCACTTATATCCGAAAGGGTTTTAGCGGCATTTCCAACCATTCTTTTAAATTAATCGTTCCCATTTCACTCGGATTCTTTTCAAATAACAGGGGAATTCTCAACCGCTCCAATTCTTCGCTCTTCGGTATTCTGAATCTGAACGCTTTCCTGACAACTAAGGTATCTTAATTAAAGTTCAAACAGAAGGATCTAATGCTGAATGCCAAAATCGTAATTAGCTTCTAGTCTGGACATCAAACTTAATCTCTCTTTGCTCGCTTCATAAATCGATTTCTCTTCGCCAGCGAATATCCAGATTTGCTATAATCGCGCAGACGAAACTCTTGAACACGTAGCTTCAGCTATGCTGATTTAATTCAGTTCTAACAGTTCAAAAATCACCTTAAATTCGAGAGAGTATTTTTCAATAACAAATATTTTTTTCAAATAACATCATTTTGTTAAAGAAAATGTCAGTAATTAATTTGACTTCACAAGTATTTTAATGTTTTTATTACATAATTGATGCGCTTCTCAATTTGCTTGTTTATTAATACCTTAATAGTAATTTTATTTCTGCCATCTAATCAGGAAATAGATGTTTGATTTAGAATTATCATCGGAGTTCATCAAAATGTATAATGCAGAAATTTCAAATAGGGAAGTATATGTTAAATTTTACATGCAACCATCGAAACTACTGCCAGCAAATAATATTTTATGATCTCATGCAACAATTTAAGAATTTAAAACGCTAGAATATAGAAGTCTAAACTGCATTTTGATGTAATAGTGAAGATGAGTCGTTTTTATTCAACAAGAATTCATAGAATTCTATCGGTGCTTATATATTCTTTATAATTTAAGTGTTAATTTATAACGATTATATCTGATTTAATTTTAATTTATTAGCTGAAAATCATAGCAATTTAACAGACGAGAAAACATCAGGAAAGAAAATGTTGTTCAAACGGAAAAATATTACTGATTTTTTTAAATATAAGCAATTCGTTATTTCGTTTACAATAATGAAATCTTCTTCAAAATTAAACTTTTATTTAGATATATTTTTTATTAAACTCAAAATTCGTCTAAAAAGGTAAATCTTTTTTCTTTTTTGCTAAGTGATATGAAAATCTCCCTTAATTAACACAAAAAGGCAGTAAAATAAATTCAAAATTAAATTTTAGGATTATTCGTTAATTAGTTTCAATGATTCAGCAATATTAATTTCACATTCACATTAACAGGACAAATATCTTCTCTTTGGTGTGAGAAAGAGAAAAAAGTTTAAAGAAAAGAGGAATAATGGGTATGCTATACCATCCTCGTCATCTGATAATTGTTCAAATTGATGAATTCCGTTCCAAAGTTATTTGAAATTCAACTATAAAATGAGCCTCTTAATTTAATCAATGAAATCATTTCAAATTTATGTACTTATTATGTTTTCATAAGCATTTCTTCCATCAGGATATATAAAAATAATTCCAATTTTAAAAAGTTTTCATAATTTTACAAAAATATTCAGCTTCCTTATTTCTACTTAATTTACTCTATTTCCTTAACTTTGCTTCTTTTTTTATATTTTCTGGAACACTATTTTCCATTTCCTTTAAAATATCTTTTTACTTATAGATTTTAAAAACATATCATACATATATAATTTCAGCAATATATATGTCATATATTTGCTTAAATATACTTAAATATATAGAGAGAGATAGGTATAAAATAATTATTTTCGGCTGTATTACCGAAACCAAACAATGAAAAAACTTGGAAAAAATCGCTTGAAAATTATTTTAACTGAAACTCGTTTTAATACAGAAATTCAAGTGTTTTTTTTTTTAAGTTTTTTTTAAAGTTTAGTTTAAAGCAGAAACTAATTTTGAATCTGAAAAATCATTTTAAACTAAATATTTCTGTAAATTGTGGTAATACTCTTATCTTTCTCTTTAAAATTTTATAACAATTTTGATAAATTGTTTCTCAGAAAAATATTTTTACATCTAAAATTTCATAATATCATGATAAGTCATTAATCATATTTTTCATACTTCATTAAATCATATTTTTAATTCTTTAATTATTTTAAATGAATATTTGGACAAAAGACTTTTAATCTAAGCATTGCAATAAACAGCGCCTTACCTTTTATTTCTTATTTCAGATACTTCAACATTTTAAAATTGCAGTAATTATAAAAATCAACAACAACGAAAATCTTTTATTAAAATTCATTGAATTTGTTACCTTCCCTTCTTACTACACACATTTAGCATCGAGAAAAGTCCTTTTATAATAAGATTGAAAAAAATCACCAAAAAGGGAGGTAAGAAGGAAAAAGCCAAAAATATTGTAGAACTCAACATATTGAAGGTATTCAATTTCGAATTTAAAAAATTTCAGTAATGATTTGAAATCCTTATTTCATATTCTTGGATTTCACAGCCGATGTTTATTTATTTTGTGGCTGGTTTGTAGAGTCTACCTAAAAGAGCTAGACATATTCTTAGAAGAAAGGCTTGCAATAAATAATAACGTAATTTTCAATTTTTATTTTAGAAACCGTAAATGATGTTAGATTGGATTTTTAATAAATCCTGTAAAATGTAATGCAGCCTATATCAATAAATCTTGTAATCCACTGTAAAATTTTCCTCATTAATTTATCATAGCTTTCCCGTACTATTGCAATTATATATGTATGTTATCAAATGGATTAAAAACAGTAGTAGTCAAAAATATCCAAAATAGATTTGAAATACCAAATATCTACTGACCTTGAGCGTACGGAAGTGAAAGCAGATTTTTGACTTTCGATACAGAATTTGTTTCAAAATTAAATGGTATCAAATCCTATAATAAAAAATAATAATCAGCATGCTATACATTTTTCAATAATTTTCTCACTAATATGAATGCTATCATTAAAGTGTATTATCTCAAATTCAGCAGAATCACATGTAATTTTTAATTTTCTATCAGTCCTTAATAAATAATTAATAAAACTAATTAAAAGTGTTAAGAAATATTAACCTTTGAAATGATTTCTCCCTACCAACCCACTCTCTTTTTATAACATTGATGTTCAAAACAATTCAAAATTAAATTTGTAAATAATGGTAACAAATTAACTTATTTAAAATTCAAAATAATCAACAATTTGGATTTAAAAATTAAAGTTTTTTAAAAATAATTTAAACATCAGATTGATTATAACTCATTTCATAAATTAATCATTAAAATATTCAATCTAATGTGAATGGGGTATATATTCACATAATCTATTTTTCAGACATAATAACTGACAAAGAAATCAGTTATCATGCTGGTAAAGACGAAATTTTATAACCAGTTCTTCAGTAATTATCTTATAAGGTAGATTTGTGGAATTTTCTGCACTTCCGAATTCCGTACTTAATGCAGCATTTAAAATTTTTTGAAATTAATTGTTAGTTATCAATTGTGTAAATTTTGATTCCTCACTAATTGCGCCATCTGGTTGTCATTTTGGGAAAAAAGCTATTGTAGAAAATAATTAAAACAAGAAAAATTGCTTTTCAATAATCTGATCAAAATAGCATTTTTCAAACTTTTTTGACTTCACGTTATTCTGTGATCGCTTTTGATTTTTATCTGGAATGTGAGAAAAACTTATCATAATCAAAAATAAAAATTTAAAGTCATGTTTTTTTTATGATTGAGAATTCAATATTTTGCTAAAATGAAATTGAGTGCAATAATTAAGTTATGCGATAATAAAAGCAATGTTATTGAATAATTAATAAAATGTTACTAGCATTTTACGCTTTGCTCTTTCAGACTATTCTTTAGTTGCTAATGAATTACAAATCTCTAGTTACATTAATTTCAGGACATATATTTTACTATATTCCACAATTTGCCGTATTAAGCCATATCTAAAAAACATTTTGAGATATACTGAGATATTTTGTATGCAGAAAAAGCTTTTTTGTTCGTCTCCAAATAACGTTATCTGTTGTCTTAAGAACTGTCCAAGAAATTAATAATATACAGTCGAATCCGGTTAATTGAACCACCGGGTAATTGGACCGAATCTTAAAGAACCAAAACAAATCCTATGTACATAAGCCTGATATTATTCGCTTATTTGAACCGAAATTCCGTTTAAACGGACCAAAGAACGTGGCAGGGAAGATAAAAAAGAAGCCACAAGTCGCCTGTGTACAGCAGGAAGTCCGAAAGGGAAAAGAACCAGTGGGAGGTGAGCAAGCTCTTTGTTCCTTAGAACGGGCAGCTCGGTAGTAAGTTCTTTAAACGTTGACTTGAATTTGATAAGAACTTTTTTTTATTATGCTTCGCATGCTGAGTATCGTGTAGATCGTTTTGAAGAATTTGTTTGTAAATTTATTTTTCAATGAATAAAGTTCATAGGCAACAGTAGTTCTTGTTTGTAGGTTCGCCATATGCGTGTGCCGCACAATAAAGGCCATAATGACATTTTAATATGTTACGTATACCACGTCTCGTCTTGTAACATAGGGCATATTCGTGTAATCGGACCAGCCGGTTATTAGGAACAAAATCATCGCGTCCCGATGTGGTCCGATTAACCGGAATCGACTGTATTTGATTTTCCTTTATTATTTAAACAGCTCTTCTGAAAATATTGCATATGTTATTTCTTCTGGTCCTTGTTTGTTTAAGTTAATTGATTTCTTTAATATCAATAAAACTGCAAATTGCTATATTTCTTGTTAACGCAATAATATCTGTTTAAACAGGGCAACAGAATTTTTTTTATTTCGCTAATTTCATCTTTAGAAAGATGGAATTTAGTAATCGATTTTTCAATCATCTTCTATATTGATAAAGTTCTGAATTTTTTTACGTTTTTATTTTCACGATAATAATACAAGATTTTTTTTCAGTGTTTGCAGTTGCTGATAGTTTGATTTATTTGAATTTTGATTCTGCACTAGCGGCTGCATGTTATTATGAATTTATGAAAAAAAAATGTTTTTAAAATTATATATTATCTATAGCAGTGGATTAGAAATTAAAGTAAAACTAATTAAAAATAAAATATTTACCTTTTAATAGTTTACTAATTAGTGTTTTTTAAACATTTTTATTAGATTGATTTTAGTAAGTAGAGATATTTACTATTATATATTAATTAAGGATATTTAATAGAGTTAATTACTTCTGAACTAGTTTTAAATTTTTTCACCAACTTATGAATTAAAAATTAAGCGTAGATTCTTTCAAACAGTTTAAAATGCAAGTAATTTGCAAATGACTTATCTGTGAGTTTGAAAATGAAAAAACAGGCTGATTCCATTAGAGTCTGAATTATCTTGCGTAATAAAATATAATGAAATGCGTATAGTTATAATTGATTACATTACTTTTTTTCTGTATCTCAAATAAGTGTCTAAGCTTTAAAAAATTTTTAGAATATATTTTTTTAAATTCTCGAATTAAACGTCAATGTTTAAGAAAAACGATAAAGCACAAAATTATCGGTTGGGTATTGGGTATTCTGCGTCATGTAGGCAATTTGCTAATGCTCTGTCAAAATAAATCATCACCTTACAACGACATTAAATGAAAGAAAATTGTCGATTCCGATTTATCTATAGTCAAGATGGCGAAAAAAGTGATAAGGAACCTAAAATTTAAAAAATGATAAGGAGCTAAAATGTATTTATAATTAAATAAGTTATATTTCCGTCATTGTAACCACAAGAAATTGAAGTCTGTTTTCGAAGCAAATATTAATATTTTCTTAATTTAACTAAATAAATGTTATTGCATTAAAGAATCTTTTCTGAGTGACTCGCCAAGTTTTCTCCTGACATCTTTGAAAGAGTTGAATGATGATTTGATATATACTGCCATCTAGTGGCCATAGTCATCATTAAAAATGTAAAAAAAATAATGGAAATAGAGGAACAGTGAATTGCTTTTAAAATAAATTGAAAATTCGGATAAAAGAATCAAAAACATAATTAAATCTATAAATAAAATAAATTACTCAAATAATATTAAAAGAATTATTTTCTTTTCTCTATTTTGTATTTCAGGAAAAAATTATTTACACTTCAAAAATTATTAAGATTATAAGTAAAAATTAATGGAATTTTAAAAATAATTATTGAATTGTAGATTATCTTTTAAAAATAATGTTACTGAATAGAATATTTGTATTCTCTAAGAAATAGACGGAGCTTTATACAGCTTGTGTATATAGGACAATTAAGAAGGCGCATAGAATTATTAATTTTGATTTCTACAATCATTTTTTTTTTTTACTTTTCTTACAGAAAAAAACTTAATAAATAAAAACTTAATAACTCTGGTAAAATGAAGTTATGATTTCCCGTAAATTCTTAAGCGAAATAGATCCAAACGAGTGTCAAAAGTGTATGAATTTAAAAACTGTTTAAACAGAGTAATGTAATTTTAATTGTTTTATGTTGACAAAGGTGGAATTTTCTATTCATTTTTTACTCATTTTCTGCTCTACTAGAAGGAATTGAAATTTTGCGCACTTATGCATTCTCGATGAAAGTACAATATTTTAATATTTCCAGAAGTGAACAATGAATTCATAATTAATTAAAGCAACTTCTTTTCATAATGTCAAAGCCATAAGGTAGTAAATTTAAGAGCCAACAATTATCAAAACTAAAAAGTAGAAAGTAATTAAAGTAAAACATTTGTTGTTTAATATTCTAATAAAAGTGTATTTAAAATTGCACTTAAATTTTTATACATTTTTTGCATGCATAAAATAAATAGACAATGCATAAGTAGACATTATACAGTAGATAGATGATAGTGAAAACAGTCTGAAATTACCGTAAAAACACTAAGAGAGAACTATTAAAAACTCAATAGCTATAAAGATAACAATTCGCCATTGATAATTAAGATGCGGCAAAATAACAGACAATTTAAATTCCATAAAATATATAGAGAAGTCTGGGGCCCTAAAGACATTTTTAAGAGATGCACATAAAACCTTAATACAATGTTTCTTAGTACCGATATTTGAATGAGTAATAAAGTTTCATAATAATTCTAAAATTTGACAGTCTTACATGATTAAAATCTTTGACAAAGAACTTAATTCGTTGTACCTTTCAAACCTTTTAGCTATAACTAAATCATCTTCATATAAAATAAAACTATTAAAACCCACCGAAAATTATATTTTCTCCCTCATCAACTGAAATTAACTCGATTTGTGTCGTTTAATCGTTTTGAAAAACTAATAAGATTGTAATAAAATTTAACAGAAATTAGGTATAAAACGTTACTTCAATGACGGATTACCTTAGATGGCAAAAGTTAATCTAGTTAATTAAGTAACATAGTTGAGAAACTGAATGCATTGAATAAATTTAAAATGCATAATTTTTAAAATATTTCTTTGTACTATGTTCAGTACGGATATTTATATCTGGCTTTTCTTTCAGGCAGAATAAGTATTGTTTAGTTAATAATCTTGAACGAACAGCTCAATTTTGAACCATGATCAGGTCATGTTGACATCTGAACCCCTACTTTCATCATCTATTTCAGCCTGCATCTACCCATACTTCACACTCTCACATCACCCCAACTTCAGGCCGTTTAATGAAAGAAAGCAGATTAAAAGCCTGTTCTGACGAATTATTACGTGAATAGCTTTATTTTCTTTTTTTTTAAATAATGAAGTTGTTTATGGATAATTAATAAAATTTTTATCGGATTATAATGTCTTTGGCTGCACTCGCCTTCTGTCCTCTGTTTATAAATATGAAGTATGTCTAGAAATAACACTCGTATAATTTCAAAATGGAATATTAATTTATCAAACCAACAGACCTTTTTTGTTTTATTGAAGCACTCCATTCATGATGCATATGATTATCGTGAAAGAATAAAATCAAGAATAGAAAATATCACAGACTTCAAAGAACAACCGTAGACCTTACCTTCCAAAGGTTTGTAATGGTTAAATGAAAGGCAAAATTTCCTATTTATTTTAACTGAAAAAGCTTGTTGGAGAAATTTCAAAGGCTATTTTGAGATTTTATTAGCACGTTATTGCCGGCTTCCTGTCATAGGGGTAGCGTGTCTTCCCCGAGATCTGGACTCCCGATTCGGGCATGGTTGTTCTGTGTTCTATCTGTGACATGTAGGAATGTGCCCCCCCCTATAAAAAGGGGTTGTGCATCACACCACAAGAAGAATATCACGGCAAATATTGACCGTCATGTACTTCTAGCTTATCATGATCGGGGATAGGCACCCCATCAACCCTTCTCAGAGTGTGTGTGTCACTTTCATTTGAGCTAGAAGTCCGACTCCTGCCCAGTGGGTGCTCAGGAGATTTTACCCTCAGACGCTACAGCACCCACTTACCGTGGAAACACGGAAACGACATCAGCAGCAGCAGCTCGTTATTTCAAATTTAAATTCACTTTTCCCTTTATGATATTCATTGAATATCTATACTGATGGAAAAAAATCCCAACACCAAGAAAAAATTATTGTACAGTAATGAAATTTTAGGAATACATTTGTCTAGGTAACATATTTAATTGATTAAAATTTCAAGATCACAGGTAGAGCCATTGGCGAGAAAAGCAATTTCAAATGTGAAATGTTGGTACATTAGTAACCGGTGTAACCGCCAGAATTTTGAATGCAAGCATGCAAACGTGCATGCATTGTGTCGTACAGGTGTCGGATATCAGTTTGTGGGATGGAGTTCCATGCCTGTTGCACTTGGGCGGTCAATGCAGGGACGGTTAATGTTGGTTGTGGATGACGCTGGAGTTGTCGTCCAATGATGTCCCATACGTGCTCGATTGGAGAAAGATCTGGTGATCTAGCAGGTCAAGGCAACATGTCGACACTCTGTAGAGCATGTTGGGTTACAACAGCGGTATGAGGGCGAGCGCTATCCTGTTGGAAAACACCCCCTTGAATGCTGTTCATGAATGGCAGCACAACAGGTTGTATCACTAGACTGACGTTCAAATTTGCAGTCAGGGTGCGAGGGATAACGACGAGAGTGCTCCTGCTGTCATACGAAATTGTTCCCCAAACAATAACTCCAGGAGTAGGCCCTGTGTGTCTAGGCCGCAAACAGGTCACTAGCAGGCGTTCACCTGGCCTTCTTCTAACCAACTAACGGCTATCACTGCGACCAAGGCAGAACCGGCTTTCATCAGAAAACACAACAGATCTCCACTCCGTCCTCCAATGAGTTCTAGCTTGACGCCACTCACGTCGCAAACGGCAGTGGTTTGGAGTCAGTGGAATGCACTGTACAGGGTGTCTGGCTCGGAGCTGTCCTTGAAGTAACCGATTTGTAACAGTTCGTTGTGTCACTGTGCTGCCAACTGCAGCTTGAATTTCAGCTGCAGACGCAGTACGATTAGCCACAGCCGTACGCCGAATACGACGGTCTTCCCTCTCAGTAGTAACACGTAGCCGCCTGGAACCTGGTCTTCTTGAGGCAGTACCTTCCCTTGACCACTGCCGCCAATACTCATGCACAGTGGATACATTCCTGCCAAGTCTTTCAGCAATATCGCGGAAAGAAAACCCACCTTCTCGTAGCCCTGCAACACGACCTCGTTCAAACTCAGTGATCTGTTGATAATGGCTTCTTCGTCTTCTCAGGGGCCTCCTTGACTAACATTAACCCAATACGTCAAATCTCAACTGTAAGTAACGATCACGAACCTTACAGCGCTTATTTAAAGCAAACCTCATTTGCACGTTCATAGTGTCGCTACTAGCACCACACTTACGCCCTTAGCTGGAAATTTGAATCGACGTCATTTTTCAGATGTATAAACACGCCTACCAAATTTCGTTTATCTAGCACAGATCCTTCCTAGTGTTGGGATTTTTTTTTCCATCAGTGTATATGCATTATATTTTAGATATAACCTTTGGTTGCTACTATACCGATCTGTCATCAATAAAAAGAAGGGAAATTTAATATTAGAATGACAATTAAAACTCATTCCAGAATATGGATTTGTTTCATTTAGAAACACATTTGAAAAGTTTTCATTCATAACTATTCAAGTGACTGCAACGAAATTCGTAAACAACAACAATACAATGCACTCCATTTATTATCTGTCCCACCAGTGCCTTGTTTTAATAGAACAAGTGTCATCCGTTTCCTACTTACCGCTTGTCGTTTCATGTATAGAGAATAAATGCAAAAGTGTCACGTTATTCATAATGAGGTCGAAAGCTATTTGTTTTCTCTAATTCATGTTAAAATAAAGATTCATTTGATTCTCTAGTTTCCATGCATGTCAAACAAGTTCAAACAATAATAACGCTAGATATCACTGTATAATGTTTTGTATTTTTTTAAAGCTCTGTTCGTTCAAATTTAACGTTTAAAAAGGAATAAATTCCATCTCCAGTAATATATTCTTGAACAAACAAAATTAATTCACAGAAATTATGCAGCTTTATTATTCGAACTGTAAATATGTGTTCTTCAATATTTACTTTAATACACGTGTTTTTGTGCATATCGCACAAACTTAAATTTGGTAATAGTATTAGATTCTGAGCTTCTTATTTTCATTCATTCTTCTTATAGGAGCATTCATTCAGCTTCTTATATTCATTTTTGTGTTTGTGTGTTTTTTCTATCAGTCAGTTTATTTAAATTTATCATTTAAAGTACCAAAAAAAGGATTTTATTCCATCTAGAATAATATATTCTTGTATAAACAAAATTTAATTTACAATAAATACTCTTGTATTATCCTTGTTTAAACGTCCAAAAAAGTTATTATTTTCTTGTTACTTACACGACAATTGAGCAAAGAGTAAGAATTATTATTTTTAATACATTGACTCCGAAATTTTTTCAAGTCGTGAACAAATTTCTAAATATTAGAGCTCTCTTACCCTGAAACGGTCATATTGGAAAGTTTGAAAATTACTGCATGGCAGAGAATACGATTACTTAAAAATGAAATAAGTAATTTAAACGAAATTTCAAAATTTGACATTGTTTGACATCAAAATTGGATATTTATCAAATATGAAACCCGATGATTCATTTTTAAAAATCCTAAATTCATACCCTACATTTGTTTTTTTATTCATTTATTGATTTCTCTGTTTTCTGCCATGATACAGAAGACAAAATGCTTCTTAAGAATTGTTGATTGCAAGTTGATCGTAAATACCTGATATCTGCATTTTCAAAACAAAACTAAATATATTTTTATTGAATTAAGTTGCCACGGTAGCAATACATTTATTTTAATTACTAAATTAAATACAATTAATTAAATTAATTCATTAATTATTCAATTAAACTTTGAAGGGAAGGAAAAAATAACACTCACCTTTCCGTTGACAGAAAATTTTTCGCCTGGGTTTCGAAATCTTAACGTAATTATCAATTGAATCAACAATATTGTGAATTTGATCATCAACTTTTCTGCTGAAAAAAAAGGATTTGAAAATTGGATTTTATACAAAAGGTCAACAATGTACCTGATTAATTTTATATTTTATTGAATTTGACATATAATGTTAGTAAGTATTTTCAATTTTATTCCTTGTTTTTTGAAGCGATAATCTGAAATATTATAAAGGAAATTCCTTAGAAACATTATTAAGTATAAAAAAATCAACTGAAAAGCAAGTCAATCTATGTCAGGCTGGGTTGATATCAGTTGCTCATTCGTGATACAATTTTGTGTTGACGAGTATATCATAGAACAAAGAAAACCTTTATTAGCACCAATCAGAAAAGAGAAAAAATATCAGTTAAAATAAAATTCTGATTTGTAAGATACCGTCTTATTTTAAGTGAAATTAATTGTTTTGCCTATACCAATATGCAATTTTCTAAAAATAGTTTTGAAAAAAAATATTGTGAATTGCAAATGTTTTTTCAGCAAAACAATTGTTACAGCAATCAAGCCTTTTCTTTGCTTTTATCTGAAATTTGTTATAGATTTATTTCTTAAAACGATGGCAAATAATATTAAAAATACGAAGTGAAGGGTGAATTATTTATTACATATAACTGTTTTTATAACCTTTCAGTTTCTATTGAAATCCGGTGTGCGATAGTTTTTTAAACTAACGCAAAATAAACCTTAGTGATTTTGTAAAACTCAATTATTATGTCATAAATGCTAAAAAATAATAATAGCATTGAATAAAAATTCTTAATCTATCGACGTTTCTGAATCACACATAAAAATATTCATAAAATTACCATATATTAAAGCAAACCAACTATACTGCAGCGCATATCAATGAACGTTTTTGCGTATAATTAAATATTGGTTTCATATGTTTCAAATAATTCCAAGGAAAACTTTTTCTTCGAAAATTTTAAAATATGCAAATATTGTTTCATAACTTAATCATAACATTTTTAGGGTTTTTTTCAGAAGAAACATTTTCATCTAAGAATTATTTATCTGACTAAGGAACTAATTTAGAAGTGGAATAAAATATTTCATCTCTGATAAATTCAATTTATAGCAAAATGAATTATCACAAAACGAAATTATAAATAAAAATTTGCAAAATTATCATAAAAATTATATATTATCTTCATTTTATAAACAGCAAAAAACTCACAAAATTAGCAGACTCTTCCTCAAATAATAATAGACAGAATTAAGTAAAGAAATGTTAGAAAAAAGTGTATTCAGGTAGGTTTTTATATACACAAAAGCAAGCAAAAAACTTTAATGATGACATCAAAAAGTGTGCTTTTTGCTTCAAAGATAACATGCCATTAAAAATGATATTGAAAGACACTGATTTCAAAAGAAATAGGCCGTAAATTCTTTTTCCTTTGATATACAGTGTATGTAGTTTTCCTTTCGTACATCTTACTTTTGATGTTGCGCCTTTTTTTTCCCCTGCGCATTCTTTCAAATTTCTATTTTTGCCTTTTCAACCGGAAAAACGCAGTGTTTTTACTTTCTTTTTCTTCCTTTGCATCTTTTAAATCCGTTATTTTCTGAGATACGAGTTTCCATTAATAATACCCTAAAATTTCCACTAAATAAAATTGTAAGAAATGCTGAGTGTAAAAATATTTTTATGAAGCATTAATTAAAATGAAATTTTTAAAAATGGATGTTTCAAAGGTATGAATCTGAATTTTTTTTAAAGTAAACCTCTTTTATATAATACGCGGACAATGTGTAAGTTATTTTGAAAACTTTATTTTATAGTAAAAAACCGATTTTTTTCTAAATCACATTATCAATTGCATGCAAATATTTTATGTTCTTTTCAAAATGTACCCATTATTTTCATTCCCACATGAAACATCAATTTTGAATGAATAAATATTAATTATTTATTTGCCATCTCTAAATGTACCGATATTCCATTGAAAGCAGATTAGACACAACTATATATTTGAAACATAAATTTAGCTTTAATTTCAGCTTTTAATTAACGCAGCGAAATTTTGTTTACAAAACAATTTCGGGCTCTTCTTTTTAGCTGATGTTTGTAATTGGAACAAAAAAGCTCGAATTTCTACACCTTATTATTAATTCAGTATTAGATGAATTTCTTTAAGTAGACTTTCTTGATCAAATGTATAAATAAATGTTATTTTTTGGTTTAATTCTTTTGGATGTTACAATCTCTCGATTAATTATCTTAAATCTCTAATGAATACATGTAAGATATAAATGGTGCTGGTACATATTCGAAGGCTTTTAACTGAATAAATAAAAAATCGTTTAATTTGATATAAATATTTTTCATTAATTATTTTCTGATACAACATCGTAATCATTCAGTTTCCGAAATTATTATTCAGTAATAATCATTTAATATTACAAAAATTTGTTTATTTATAAAAGTGCATTTGTGAATAAATAAAGGATGAAAACCTGCGTGTTCATTTTTGCAAAATAAAGTACTTTCATTCTGTGTCTGAAAAATGCTGAAAAATATTTTTTATAAATATATATGAATTTAAAATAAGTATAATTGTTTATAATAAAGAAAAAAAGTGTAAAAATTGAAATCTACCAAAAAAGAATTCTCAAAAATGCACACGAAAAGAAAAGTATGAATATTTTAAAAGGCAATGTCTTAAGTTTAATAAAAACTCTACTCAAAGTGATATTATAAAGTCATTGAATATCAAAAATTTAAATTATAAATAAAAATATAATCAATAATTTGAATATTAAAATCTTAAATATACAGTATTCATTATTTTACTCTTAGACATGCGACTGAATATAAAGATTGATGTAAAATTACAAATCATAAGAAGTTATCTGCTGCTATCCAAATGCCACAAGAGTTAATAAAATTTGGATATTACTAAATTTCTACAATTAAAAAAGTTTTATTTTTTTATCATAAAGAAAAAGGAGAAGATTTCAAAACTTAGTTCAAAGAATCTGAAGAACTTTTAGAAGGAGTTTATGGTTGTTGCAGATTTTGTACATTGGGGAATATTAAAAATTTTAGAAATGAAGAAATTCCTCATATCAAAAAAATATCAATTCCTCATTCTGTCAAAAAATATTAGAAGAAAAAAATGTCATTCCTTTGATTACACACTCACAAAGGAGTGGACTTTTATTGGAACAAATCAAACTAACTGTCCAGTTGTTTGGAAAATGACACAAGAGTCTAATATTAAATCCAATAACTCTAACTATATTTTGCTAATTCACTAAATTTATTAAATATGGACTTCTACTCCAATGAATCAATAAAATGAACTGTGAATAACATTAATAAATATAAAACTTTCTCTGAACAAACTCATAATGTTTAAGACAGCAAACTCTTAAGGAAATGTAGAAAGCTCTGAAAAAAAGTGTGTATATATATATATATATAATAAAATTATTATCATTAATTTCCATTTAAAATCTCTGATAATCTAAAGAATTAAATATATAATTTTAAAAAACAAGAATTTCAGATGAATACCTGATTTATGTTACGTCAATTCGTTTAAAAGTGTACGCACAACTTCAGTAAATGCACATGGCCTTTCAAATAATTCTGCATTTTACAGAGATTTCATTACAAAAATGGCGATTTTGAAATGCTGTTAGGTGAAAAACAGAGTCAGAAGGGTTTGATATTTTTCTGGAGCGTATTGAAACCAATGGAATTTTGTTCGGTGAAAGAAACTTGAAAAGTGATTCGCGATTCTATGACAAAGAAGAAATAGCTTAGGCGGGAAATGACTCATATGATCTTTCCAATCACTAGAAAGTGGTCAGCAGAGACAGACAAGGCTTGGTTGTATTTTTTGATCGTTTGTTTAGGTTTAAAGAACAATAATAATATAAGTGAAAGACATTCCTAGGAGAAAATAAAATAAAAATGCAAACGGACATCTATTTACACTTTTGAAAATAATTTTTCTTTTACCAACAAAAACTGAAAACAAAAACTTTAAAATAAACTTTTCAATCAGTGGAGCTGTAACTTCAAATGCATTTAAGTTGATTATCAGGTCATTATGATCAGTAGTTCTTAATGTACATTGCTGTAAATGCACACTGATATGTTAACTATTCTATATTGTGATTCAATAATAACATACTTCAAAATAAAATACGTAGCTAACAACCTTTAAAATAATAAAATAAAGTATTGATAAAGTAAGTAAACAAAAATTCACTCATGTCATTTTCGTATCAAAATGTATAACAATTTAATTCATTAACTGAAGACAAAACATGATTTATATTTCTAGAAGTGCCTTGAGAATAATTGATTTGTCAACATTTCATTTAATCAAAAATATATGTATAAACCAGAGATTATCGATTTCGAGTTTTCAAAAATTGTCATTTAAGGATATTGTAATTTTTTAACAGCTTCCTTTAAAATATCAGGGAAAATAGTATTTATATTTATTTAATTATTCTTCTGTTTTTTTGTTGCGATAATATTTTGGGGAAAAATTACTAAACATTGTAACTTTAATTGGAACTCTAAATTTAAAAAACTATAAGAAATATTAGGATTCTTTTTATGATTTGCTTATCATAAATGCTAATTTCCTTAGAATATACAGTCAGTGTTTCAAACCTATTGAAACTTATTTACTTACTTACAATTCTTATTATTATTTTGTATTCAGAAACAACATTCCTTTCTTAAAACTTATGCACAATTCATTATTTTTGCATTCAGATTTTCTTAAAAGACATTTATATCAACAAAACGATAACCTATTTATATCTTTCCATTTAAGTTTTAATAAAAGGTTAAAATTGTGGAAACGATTTGAATCTAAAAATATAAGCATATTCTCTATGCCAGTAAATATTTATAGTTTTAACTTTAAGAAAAAAATTAAATATAATTCAGAATCTGAAAATTTATTTTCTCCATATAAAATAGAAATCCTAATATATATATTTAAAAAATAATAATAAAAACAACTTTAATCCTTAAATGCAATTTCTTACTTACCAGGCCTAACAATTATAAATCCTAAATGTTAAGACAACAAACTACATTTCAAAAGAGCAGCTATACAACCACACGCCTAAAAATATTTTCTATAAAGCGTAAACGATTTATTTTTCGGCATTGTGATGGTTGCCTACGTTACTGGAATAGTCAACAATAGCTGCATCAGTTTACCTATATGCGTATCGACAGCTAAAAGCTATTAAGGAAATGATGCAAGGCGACACTGGGGCAGAATTACCATAAAGTGGCCCACAAACAGAATAAATTTAATGAAATTGATTTAAATAAATGGCTGAGTCCTTTTTCGAGTACTTCAGCGGAGTTACACGAGAGCACGACATGCCAAATTTTTTGCCCTTATTTGAATAAGATTGAATGAGTTTATCAAGGCCACGAGTAAATAAAATATAAAGGAAAATGCATAATGGCGAAGGGAAATCGTAAAGAAAATGTTACCTTGAAGTATATTTAAAAATTGGATTTTTTAGATCTGTTAAATAGGTTTAACTGTCTTTATATAATTTGTGTAATAAATGTCTATAGATGATGAAGGAATAGAAAATTTCCCCCACCTCTATTCTTTGCTTCCGATAATACCTATTCTTGCCCTCTCTCAGAAACAACAAACTTATTTATTATTTAATTGTTATCATAAAAATTATTCTTCCCCTCTGTATATGTGTCAATTCAAAGAGCAAAAAAATCGTTCATTAAAGATTCCCTTTGGTTTAAATACAATAATCGGTATCTATTCATATGCAAAAAGTCGTGAACCAAAAATTCCCTTTGGTTCAAATAAATTAATCAGTATCTATTCATATAGACAACGAATTTCAAATCGTCATTGGCACAGAGCAAGAAGACAGTTAAGATATATGGTATGGCAATTAGAGAAAATACAGCTTTCGAAGACTCAAAACTATATAAAAAAATCAATGAACAATCCCTTAAAACTGAAAATTCACTTAGACATTGAGCAATCAAACTTTAAAAATAACCTTTTCATTTTATTATTTACCTTAGCCTTCACCTTTTTTTCTGGTGTTCAAGCCACTCAAGCTTCCATCCATTGATCATATGAAAGACTACTGACCACCAAATTCCCTTCCATTAGAGTTTCCTGGTATGCTATCTTTTACTTTTTCAATGATATGAGCTTTTCTGCAGCTTAGAAAAATCTAGTAAGAAGCGACATTGTCAAGATATTTAAGTAACTGTAATTATTAAGAAAACATCTTAACCAATGGGCAGTTAGAATACTCTAACACCCAATAGTTCTAAAGCTTCTGTAAACAGCAAAACTTGTGGTAAAAAAAATGTAGGGATATGTAGCAAGAATGGAACATTTTCTTATATTTAGTTATAAAAGCAAGTGTTAAAATTTTATATTTAGTTATAAAATAAATACCGATTTATCGTAACTCAATGACTTGAACTAAACACCTGCGTCGATGTCGGGGCATTATAAAGTGTTGTTAGGAAATATGATCCCGATCCACAGCTGTTCCGGGACAAACATATATTATATTTTTAGATTTTAAAGGAAGTCATTTATTTTGTTTTCTTTACTCTCTCGTCCACTTTCTACTTCACATTTATTTTTTAAATAGCATAGCAAAAAAAAATTAATATTAATAGACTCGTGAATTTTTTATGCTCAATTTTCTTGCCGCAACATGGTAAAATTTCTCATGTAAGTCATAAAATCTAAGAATACAAATAATATTTTATTTTTATAATGTCTTTATCAAACGCCAAAAGGAGTTTTTCCCTTGAAACTTCCAGCAGAACACTTTAATAAAATTTATTTCACTCTCTTTCTCACCTAAAAATGTGAACTGTAGGCGAAGTCATGGACTCAATGGCTACTCAAATTATTTTATTTTCGGGAGTCCCTCACAGGAATGTTTTGTACTTCATAAAAAGGAGAACCTAGAAAGCATTTTGACCATTTTATTGGCAGATATATAACATCAATACAATATGACGAAAAATTAAGTAATAATATTACTGATCACATTTTATTTCCCTCAAATATTTCTTAAAGTTACCTCGTTTAATGTACATACCAACAGGCGTGCAGTCCTATGATGTATTTGGTACAAAATTTAACATATATATGCTCTTTAGATGACAAAATCGTGTACCACATTTTATTCGTATAGATCTTTGTGTTTTAGAATTACCATATTTTCCTGCATTCAGACATACAGTGAGACAGACCTTTCCTGAATAGATTTCGTTCAAAATTTAATAGAAACGTCCAATTTTTAAGTAAAAAATTTAGTGTAAAAACCATATCTAAAATTTTATCTTATTTTAAAGCATTTTTTAGTTATCGTGTTCACGAACAGCCTTAATCCCGAAAACGTGACATTCAATATAAATCTCAACAAATTTTCATATTCAGCAAACCTTTCTTTCCGAAACTGACTATTCACCAAACAATTTTTTAACGATCACAATATCATACTTAAATGTGATTCGTATACGATATAGTAAAAATGGTTTTATTGAACAAAATATAAAAAAGCACTTCATGCACAATAAATAAATTCTCATATTCAGTATCTTTATTTATCGTTTTAAAAACGTATTTCCAACATTATTAACGAGTTTGACACACATTTTTATATGCCATTTTCTATTCACACCGCTATAAAAGACAATTTAAATGTCCATTTTTTTTTTTCTTTAAAAACACTATCTGTGTCAATTCCCTTTGCAGTATTGTGAATCATTTCGAATACTATCTACAATTTCTATCACCTATTTATTTGGAACCATAACCGCCCATAAAACAGAAGAAACAACCATTTTAAAATCGCTAAGCAAATTCTCCTGTTTGGGTAAAACAATAAACTAAGTTTTAATCTCAACAATAAGTCATAAATTATATTATACCAATGTTTTTGTAAGTGTTGCCAGGAGAAGACGATGTGAAATGTCCTTCTCCATTGTGTGCTAGCTTTCTTTCAAGGTGTAGAGAGGCGCCTGTTGGTCAGTGTGTTGGATTCAGTGAGATATGATTGCAAGAAGATTTCGTTGGATTATATTTATTGAAGATTTGGTTATTTGAAGATTCGAAGCATTTGGTTATAAGATTGCAAAAAGTAAGAATTATTAATTATGTATGCTTGTATTATTTATTGAAGTACAAAGCAGAGTTTTATTTTTAAATTTAATCATATTAATTATTTATTACATATGATATAAACATTCAAAGAGAATTATACCTAAATTCAAACTGTAATATATCATTATTTCATTAATGTAATAGGAATAAATCTTACATTTTTAGCAACATTTTCTACTTTTTTTCAATAATACAAAAATTTCTCTTATTGAAATATCAGTTCTTTCAAAACTATGTTTTTTGATCATTATTTATTTTAATTTGACTTAAGAAATATATCTTTCACCTGTTAAACTCTTCTAAAAACAATTCACATTAAAGAAAATACGTAAAAAATCTAAATTGGAAATGAAAGTACCATAATTTCTTAAAAGGGAAAATAAAACGAAACCAAAAGTTTTTTAATTAAAAGTTTAAATTTATTGAAATAAGACTCTGCAAACTTCTATAAATTCGGAAATAAGTTAATGAATTTTGCTCATAATTTTTCTTCACTTTTTATTGTTTATAAATATCATTTGTTGTTCATAAGTGCAAACTAATATTTATATTTTAAATAATATTTTTGCAGAGCAAAAACGTCATAAATTTTTTCAAAAAATGAATCAATATATTTTCCTTTTTACAAAATCATTTTCCTTTGGCTAATACGGAAGATATTCAATTTTTTTTTTGTCTTTATAAATGTAAACCTAATTTATTTCTGTCATGAAATCAGAAACTGGACTCTGGATTTAAAAATTAATCCGAATAACCACTTTTGATTCTGAAATGATTGTGAAAAATTTCATTCAGTTTAAATTTTCTGTCATGTTTTCAAATTTATTTATTCTTCTTGGAGAAAACACAGACAATAACTATAAAATCTGTAGATGTAAAAAAATGAGCAGCTAAATAATATTGTTCTAATTTCATTGTATAGATTAACCTTCATGCATTCCTACTACAGGATACACTAATTAGCTCCTAGGAACAAAAAAGTCTCAATCTAACTTGAATTTGTGACAATAATTATTCAATCGAATTTTCTTATAAATTGCTTTAAATGTATACTTAAACTATTAACATCATACCATCATTCAGTAGCTAAAAAATACAGTAAAAAATAAGCGAATTATGAAACCAATAATCTTATTATTTGTTTATTATAAAAATCTTTCTAAGCTTTATGCAAGTTAATTTCTTAGATAAAGATTTTTCTAAATCAAATTTTATCAATTCTTTCTGATTTTTCTAAATTGATTTATACGCTTCTTAATTGATTATTTATATTTGTATCCTTTTTTTTTTTAATTATTTAAGAAAGAATAACATAAAAGAAGCGAATAAAAAGCAATAATATGTTATTGCTTCTCCCCATCGCACTTCCTTGCCATTGTATTTTTAAATCAATGCTTCAAATCCCTATTTATTCGTTAATGGTGGCAGCACACCATTTAATCCTCATTTAAGGACGAATAAATATAACTAAGTTAATTATGAAATCAATTATTTTATATCAGCTCGACGTTTATGGGACATTTTATTCAGATGTTACTGATTTAAAAGTAACTTAAATAATTATTTAAGATAGCAAATAAATCAAGCATTAGTTAAGAAAGAATAGGAAGAAATAAATAAATTACGAAATCAATTATTTATTATTTTTGTCAACTCCAGGCATTTGATTCAGAGACCAAATGACTTTAGATTGACTGATTGTAATACTACGCCATTTAAATACCAGTTAAAATTGCATAATAAGGATTAAAAGAATACGAAGAAGATAAATTTTTATTTAGTTATTTTTGTCTTCAATTCAAATGGCAATACATTAAGTGTCACTTAATCGATTTATTGTAATGACACCATTTAATCATCAGTTAAGGAAGAATAACAAGAAATAATTATGAAGCTAATAATGTGATATTAGTTTTTCTTTTTCATATTTTCAATTCAAATGTCAGTCCCTCTAATGTATCTTAATTGATTTATAGCAATAGCATACAATTTAATATCAATAAAGAAGAGTTATAAGTGAATTATGCGACCAAGCATCTGATAATAGAAATCATATTTGTTTCATTTTTTTTTTCTTTGCAAGAAAGGAAAAATTTGCCTTTTTAACAATTTTATCTATCATTGAAGAAAAAATCCTCCTAAAACTTGTAATTTATTAATTAGTATCACAATCCTCATTATAAAATAAATTTTAGGAGTAAAATTTTTATTGATGAAGGCAATAACGTCATGATACTAAAATTCTTCCATTATTAACTCTAAACAAATTGAATACATAATTGATTAATTACCTTAACAATGAATATATTATTTTATAATTGAAAATTCGACTTTGATTTCTCTAATGAAAATATAAGTTTACTTACTTTTTGTAATATTTTAAAGGTATATGGCTAAATGTAGTCACCTATTATTTCTTACTTTGGGTTTGCAAGTTCTGGGAATTTTCATACCATACATAAGGGTTCTTCAGAAAAATATATTCAGCCCTCCTCTTCCTTTTATAAGGTATGTATTTTCACCATTTCATCCTAATTTTTTTTTTTCGTAATTATAACGTTTTCTGAAATTTAATCCTGAAATTTTAAAAACTGTCAACAGACAGAATTAACAAGAGCTTGATCAAACTGAATTATTTTATCGAAGTTCATTCATTTTAAGCAAAGTTTAAATTTATTTTGAGTATATAATAAACAATTATTATGAATTCCTATATAAAAAATGAAATATTTTAGTCGTAGCATATAGAAAAACGTGATATTATTCTTAGTAATTGCCATATTCAGTTATAAGGATATTTTTAATTTTTTAAATGTTTTTTTAACTTTATTCCCTTTTTGTCATTTTCATTTTTAACATGCTACCTTCCGATTTCTGAAATTTCAGTTTTTTTTTTTCATTTAGAAATATTTCCCAGCCCTTTAAGTGGCCTTCTAACAGTTTTGCAGAGAATGTGAGCATATTTTATCCTAATTCGTGTGCTCATATGAGTGTGGCAGTTAGCTTCACTAACTTAATTTTTTCCAGTTTCGCTTCAAGAGAAAATTTTTACACTTTTGAATTTCTTCTCACCATGCATCATTAACTTTTTTCATTAAATTTAAGTAATCTAATTTATAAGCTGGTCCGATCCTTGGAAGAAATTACTTTAAAAATATTTTTCGATTTAAATACTATGTTTTCTTGAGAAGACTTTTTCAAAAATATTATGTAATTTGTTTTTATATTTTAAATGTTAAAGAAAATGATAATTCTTGTGTTATTTCACCTTATAATTCTACAAAATAAAAGGCACAATTATTCAAAGTTTTCGTTACATACTATACAAATGAATTGACGTGAAAAAAGCCTTAAAAACCTAAATGAAAAGAAATGCATTCTTTTATATTAAATGTCGTTTTCTTTATTAAAAATCTTTTTATTAAATATAAAATACTGAAATTTCAAACAAAGTGTACAAACTTCAAAATTAGGCCGTCCATCACGCGCTTATCAAAAATCAGGTAATCGACAACAATCATTGAAAAAATCATCTTTTTTCTGGCCATTTCGTGAAAAGGAACTTTTTTATAGTCCTTATTATTAAAAACATCAAAAGAGTAATTTATTGGTTGTTGTTGTTTTTTTAATACAGCAGCACAATCATTGCGCATTTAAAATAATATTATTACTATACTTATGATTTTTTTCTTATTTGATTGTAGTGTAATTTCTGATCAAACACATTATAAACTTTATTTTTGAAGTCAATGAAATTATGATTTTCTTAAATAAGAAATATTTTTAAATGTTAAAAGGGCGAATATTGACTTATTTCTAAGTCCAGGTGTATCTAGCTTTAATGTGTCTATCGAATTGTATTAGCAGCCATTCTTTATAATACCCATACCATTCATATAATGTACCATTCAAATGATGCTACAAGTAATTTCAAGGCTTGAAAATCCAAATGAGAAGAAAACCGTTCTTTTGTATCAAAGATCAACCTTCTCTACATATTATCTCTCGTTAAATATAAAATATTGGATTTGAAAGCAAAGCACACAAAGTTCGAAATTAGATTTTTCATCGTACGCACGTCAAAAATCAAAAAATCAATAGTAATCAATGCGAAATTATCTATTTTCAATCCGTTTTATGTCCATGCTGCTGCCGCTTTCACCTTTTAATTGAAAGCATCAAACGAACGATTGATTTATTGATCTCAAATACAGCTTCTATATTTATATCTTTTATAAACTTCAATTTTTGTCCAACCTGCAATTGCATAAAATTTAAATTGACTGAATTTTCTTATACGTTTAAAACGTTTATTTAATTTTTGATAGGATAAAGCATAGGTTGATTTTCGTTGACCAATATAAGTTAAACTGGAGCAGTTGTAAATCTGAATGTATCAATAACACTTCTTCTATAAACTGATTAAACATTCAGAATAATTTATTTTGAAAAATACTGAGAAACTCTTATTATCAATTGCGCCTGTATTCTAATAAAATAAAATTGGATACATTTTTTAGATATTTTCACCTTAAATTAAAATATCTAATTTGACTTCAATTTCTATTCAAACATAAAGTAAATTTTATTTTTAATTGCAATAAAGTTACAACTTAATATATTCTTAAATAATAATGCAAATACGAAGTATTTCAACGAATTAGTTATCTGATATTCCTAAATCATGAATGTAAGTTAAAATGTCCTCAATAATTTATATTTGAGTTTGGTCTTGATTTTTTCATCTACAAGGTATCAAGTATTAAATTTATTCTTTTTTTAAAAAACATACTAAGAAAACTTCAAAAATCTTTCATTCTATTTCTGTTTAGTATATACTAAAGATTCCTTTAATGACTCTTACAGATATTTTCTTCTATATGATTTTCCCACAAGCTGCACTAAATCTTTATATTTGGAGGATTAAATCTCTTCCATCGTAATTGCTTTTCAACGTCATCATATACGCTATATAAATCTAACATTGGTTCATCAAGCTTTCTATTTATTTTTAACAGCAGTTATCACAAATATTTACAAATTAATGACCAATATACAATAGCATGAACTTTCATGTTTGCATGCTCTTTAAATTCGGATGGTGAGTGCAGAAAATTTTAAATGAATAATTATTTTAAATCGATATATGTTAAATATTACCAGTTGCTCTTCTCATTGATAAGATACAATTTCTTTTGATGAAATTACATCTTCTAACATTTAAATCTTAAGTAGTAGCATTTATTCAAATGGAAGCAAATATGACAATATTTTTATATTAAATCTCAACATTAAAATACAAAAATTTACAACCAAATTGCATCAACCCCAACTCGCATTAAGTCTGTTATAATAAAAAGGTTTTGCTAAAATCTTGTGGAAAGTTTTAAATAAAAAAATGATTGATTTTTAGGTTTTCTCTTTTTTTAATTGCACTTATCATGTATTCTTGCAGTCAAACGGTTGGTTTCAGTCCAGAATGCGGGATATTTACATTTTTCTTAGTGCCAGGAAGCTTCTTTGGTAAGTGCATTAAGGAGCATTTTATGATTCCCTTTCTGTATTTAAAAATGTATTTTCAGCTTGTAAGTGAATCACATGCTATTAAAGCTCATAGTATTCACTAATTTTTTTCTATAAAAATTTCGTTTTTTTTAAATTTCTAATCTTGAAATGAACAAATAAAAAAAAAATAGAAATTACTGTTACATTGTGTACCAACTATGCTCAATCGAAGAAATTTATAATCATAATAGCACCCAAAAATTATTTATTTAATTTCACTAGAAGATATCCTAGCTGCAACAATTTGTCATCATTTAAGAACTTTATTCATTAATCTATAATATCACAATTTTATGCTATAAAATCTATCAAATGTATATTATTGAATTAGATTGTATTACTAAATTTTTATAATTATGATCAGTGTTTATTTTTATAATTATGATTTATTATCAACATCATGCAAAAAATACAGTTTCAAATAAGACAAGTTCTGTTTATCTGTCTTCTAGCAAAATCTTTGAGTTTATTGTTGTGCGCGTGCAACTTCTCCTTCGAGAATAGAATTATTTTCATCGGTAAAATAATTAATAGCATCACTGAACAAAACAATATCATTTAATTCAATTTTTGATGCTGTTTTGTTAAGTGACATGTATTAGAAACGTCTGAATGAACTATTAATTTAGTTAAGTGACAAATATTATAAACTAATGAAACATCTGAATTTTTTACAACAAATTTCACATAAAATGTAAACATATGGTTTGATGATCATACCAGATTAAAAATAAATCTTAAATATTAGTTGTACGCATATAATATTTCGTTTTTTTCATCCTCTTCCAGATTTTTTAAAGTTAGGACGAGTGTAAAGAAAGGTTATTAGCTTGACACTATCATCAATTATCAAAGCAAATAATTTTCTTTTTATCTTCTTGCTTCATTTTCATATATAATTGTATAAAAGAACACATTTTCATTTTTTTTAAATGATCGGGAATTTTATCTGTGCTCCAGAGCTTTGAATTTTTTAAATAGATTCCTCTTCCACCCCCCAAAAAAATATTTAATATATTAGAATCAAATTTGAAGCCATTTTGAAATAATTATTTCCGATTTATTTACCTTCCTTCTTGTATTACCCTAAGCCGACATTTTCTTATCAATATCACAAAAAGCTAATTTCACTCTCTCTTTTAACATATGGGCATTTCATTATCTTTATTTAATTTCGGAAACCACTTTTTTCTTTAAAAATTACTTTTAATTTATACAGATCTAAATAGTATTATTTTAGCATCATTAGATGAGTTAGAGTACGTAAAAAGCACTCCTCCTAATCTGCTTCTTGATCAACTATATATTGCTATAAATAATCAGATATAATTCAACAGACAGATCAATGGAAAAAAAATAAAGATCAAGAAATATGATCTTTTGACATGTATGATACAAAATTCTTTATAAGAGGATGGAAGCAAAAATAAAAAAAGAAAAGATGAGAAGAACATGAAAGTTGAAATAGTATCTTTATCCCTTGATCTCCGGCGAATTTTATAAGTGCTAGAGTCTGTAAAGCTCTTTAAAAGATTAACTTTTCTTACGAAGAAGTCATTTAATGGCCAATCCTCTCATAAGACTTACTAAATGATCAGAATTCCACTGGGTGAAAATAAAATATTTTCACAAGCGATATATAAGGGATCTGTTTCTTAGAGCAGAAGAGCTTTATCATTATATGTACTGAACTTCAGTAGGGTTTAGTTTTGTTCAAAATATCCGTGGAGACATAAATAATATTTTTTTCCAAATAGCTCTACACTTGATACACATTTTTCGTGGGTATTTTGTAATTGTTTATTAAATAATTATTCAATAAATATATGAGAATTAAAAATATTTCTTCCAATACCTTATTAAAATAACTAAGAAAATAGACAAGTATATTGTCAAAAGGTCCCAAAGCAATTTTGTCTTATAATATTTTGATGATCATAGAGAATGTAAATGTAAGGAAATGAAATATGAGTTTTTTTTAAAGTGTTAAAAGCAATTTTTCAAAACTTCAAGCTTCGAAATTCTAAATTTCAATAATAAAAATTATTAACATTTGAGCACTGGTTTCAGTACTGTATTAATTTTTTCTAAGACCTACCATGTTCATTTTTATAGTAAAATAGTTGATAGAAATGGACCAAAACACCTTTATTAATATATTTTTAATACATTCAGATATTAAAGATGTGTTAATTGGAAATTTTAGTATTTTTTCATAAAATTGACAAAATCAACGATATTAGAGGTTTTATATAAACACTTTGTATATTTGGTCATATTTAAATGTTCAAATGTATTTTGAACTATTCATTTTTTATCTATGCTTTCAACAGTTTGCTTTAATAACAAAAACAGAAATTGTTGGCAGTAGTATGCTTAAGTAAATAAAAAAAGCTCTTTTGAAATTAATCAAATAAAATATTTTGCTCTGAAAAATTTCGATATTATTATTTAGCTTTACTTCATTCTTCCTATTTTTCTCCTTTTTTCTTATGTTTTGATGAGGTAAGAAAACAGATTCAGAATGCCGAAAGCAATGCTAATAAACTGTTACCGATGCCATCCTTCCTATTTATTCGTTTTTCCAAAATTTCTGATATAAAGACCGAAATAATTATCTATAAAAAATTTCTAAATAGCTAAAACTGTTAATTACGACGATTATTTAGTATTTAACCTTAATTTACTATGTCATCAATAATATGTTTCCAACTCGGTTTTTAGAAAAAATAGTATTCGTTCCTGAAGGAAGATTTTAGCATAGCCTTTCCTTTGCTAAAAACTAATTTGCAAGAATGCTTATTTTAATCTTAGATTGCCATTTGAATGAAATTTTATAGATTATTTTAAAATAAGGATTTTACAGAAGAAACAAAAAAGTTTTTTTCCTCTTTTCAGTAATTTGAAGGCATCTAAAAACTGTTTTTCCTCTATATAATCAAATGACCTACCCTTCAACATGTAACGATACAATAGAAACAAAAATATCCGTAGATCGACCTTAGATAGAACAAATGGATACGCTAGGGAAATGAAATTATAATATCTGAATTGAATAAAATATATTCTAACTTATTCACATAACAATAAAATTGCTCTTTCTTTCCTAATATAAATTTTGCTTCTTTAATGCTATATTTGGTCTCTTCTGTTTCATATACTAATGGAATCTCAATATATTCAGTTCAACTTCCTTGCCTTCTAGTAAATTTTTAATAAACACAGAATAATCCGAAGAAAATAATCACATTCATGGATAAAATAATCAAAATTTATGTATCTTTCATTATCATTCATATTGATTCACATGTTTATATTCGTTTTAGGAATTATTTTGTGCCTCATAATCCATAAAACAAGCAACATTCAAGGAGAGCAATTTTTTCAAAATGCCTCATTTTTATTCGGAGTTCTGTACTTTATGAGCTGGGTTTTTCTTTGTGCTTCTCCTTTTACATTCACAGACCTCCCAAACAAATATGAATGGGTAAGAAGGTGAATTTGGAATTATTCGAATTGTCTCTGCTTTACTGCGCAATCTGCATTATGCCTCAAATAAAGATTCTTTTTTTTTCTGTGAATATCAAGAAAATGGACAATGTACAGGTGTAAATTGAGTGTACAATGTACAGATGCGAATTTTTTAATTCACTTTAATGGAATCAATACTTATTCACGTGATGTACATCAAAAATTTCTCAAGGTAATTTAGTTTTAGTTTTACCAGTTTAATATTTGCAAGTTTCTATTGGAAAAAGGATGCGACGTCATAGTACACTTTAATACAATATGCAGTTAGAAACTAGATGTCATAAGTAGTTACTTACGTGTAGTGGCCGTGAGTTTTCATCATTCTCTACTGAAGATTGTATTCGATTTTAATCAAACATAAGATCTATTTATCACCTTTTTTTATCGTTACCAGAGGTTAATTGATTCTGGCAAACACTATTTCTTGAATTTGTTAGAAACATCATCTATTTTTTTATACTCTTCTGCCATTTATGACTAACAAATCGTTAGTTACAACAAACTACAAGTTCGTTTTTGATTCCTGACATTTTACAATTGCTGTATATAATTTTTTTTAAAATAAACTTTGCAAAAAATAAATAATTCGACACACCGCATTATATTACGTATTCATTCTGTGGATTTAGCTTATTTTATAATTTTGAAACAATCCATTAAGAAAAAAGAATTATTACGTGCATTATAAAGTGACAAAGAAGTGATTTTTGTTTTCACATATTTTTACGAGGAAAAAAAAAATGAAAAGTTGTAGTTATAATACTACAATTATTTGATGGAGTTGCTATGCACGGAATTGCTATTACAAAAGCCGTGATTTTTTTCAGTACACTGAAGATCAGGGATGACGAACCAGCGGCACGCTACTCAATGTTTTGGGCACGCCACAGATCAAAACGGTTTGCATGTTACATTATTTGACAAACAGAACTTTTCCCAATTAGATTGAGTGGAAATTGAAGCATTTGAAGTGCTACTGATTGATTCTCAGTCTAGTTCAATATGGATTCAAAAATTTATTGAAACAAGAAAAAAGTTAAAATTGATTGAAATAGAAAGCAATATAAAAAAATGCCAGTAACGAAATTCAATTCTGGGATTCGATTTCAAATACATTTAACTATTTGAAGAAGCTGGGCGCATGCTGTTTTAACCATAATTTGCTCATACTATTTTAACTTAATTTTAACTAACTATGTCTCTGAGTCATTATCTTTAGATATAAATAGCATTAAAGACTCGCTTAGAAACGGTTTTCAGGTAACTCCAACTCAACATGCATTCTGATAAAAAGAACACTTTACAATCCTAATATCAGTTATTTGTCATCTAATCTGCAACAGCAGAAATCACATTAATGTTATTTAATTACACGTATAACTACAACTTCTACTACTATACAGTGCAAAATGTATTTTTTCGTTGTAAATAATGAATTTTCAGTTCTTAGTACTTTCATTATCTTCCCAGTGATCGCAAGTCAAAATTATTTGACGGCACTTCTATACATTTTCCTATTAAAAATGGCATGTTGATCTATAAAGGTTCGCAACCCGTGCTGTAGAGTATCATTTTTAAAATATTGTTTTTTAATAACGAGGCATTTATAAACAATTTTTTTCCTCTTTTTTTTAAAAATTTAATTTTAGAAATAAAATATCAAAAATATTGTCAAAAACATATCAGCAGTTTTATAAAATACAAATTATTTCTCACTTTTCAGGTTTTAACAGTACTGTGTGTGCACATGACTGGAGCGATGCTAATGCTTGCAAGCAGTGTATTCTTTGTTGTTCTGCAAGCCATTCTTTACCGGAATTGTAAAATCAATACTGACTACTATTTCTACAGACAAAAAATGAGTTATATTATAACACCGGCAGCATTTGTAGGTAGTGTATATTACTGTATAATTTGCCTAATCAACATCTCTGATAGCTTTAATTCAGATTTCTTCTGTCAATTTATCAGTATATCAAATTGATTAATTATTCTGTTAAATGAAAAATGTATTCTTTTTTTCAATTTTTGTTAGTTTAATTTTAAATATTTTCTAGGGTTAATTTCACTTACAGCTTTAGGTTTCGAGGAACTAAGCCACGAGGACGGTCGATCAATGGCACAAATGGTGTATATGCTTCCTACGAAAGTGAGTATATATTAAAATGTATGGAAAATTTATTTCTGTAAGTCTTTTCTCACTCGCTTTCTCGCCCTCTTGTCTCCATTTATATTTACAATATGTTCTTTCAATGTCTTATTTAATTGTTACAAATAACTTAAAAGTATGCAAGATTCTAGTTGAAACATTCATCTGTTTCATATAAATATCTTAGCAATAAATTTTTTAATCAGCAAAATTATGCCTAATAAAAAATTACAAATGGATTCTTATCATTTTATTCATATGGACAAAATTCCTATCATTGTGTAGGATATCAAATACGCATTAAAATTTCTCAATAATAATTGCATACAAAAAATTGCTTATAGTGACTATTCCTAAAGCAATTCAAATCTATCATTTATTCTCTTTTTTCCAAAAAAAACCCTTTTGCAGACTTTTTAATGATAATTTAATGTTTAATGAAAAAAATCTCAACAGTAAAATTATCTTTATTATTATTGTAAATTCAAATAATTTAATGCTTGAATGATTATGGAGATGAATGAAATTTCATTTTTAATTATAAACATTTGACGAATTTCGGATGTATTTTAAATGAACAATAATTTAATGTTTATATCATTATGAAAACGATCAGAACTCCATTTTTAACCATAAATAATTAAGAAATTTTGGATGAAGCGTCAACTGAAAAATTATTTCCCTTCAATACGTGATAACAATTTTGCTGAATATAATTTTGCTGCAGAAGTAAAAATGTTTTGAAGCATTTTCATGAAATTATTTAAAATAATATTCAAATCAATGGAAAAGTTTAAGTTAAAACATTTCAGTGTAGTTTTCTTGTTTAAATGTAAGTAAGGAGAATGTCTATTCATTCTTTCGTTATGGTAAGAATATATTTACAAGCATTTTATTTCACTTGTATCTCATTCCAATGTATGCTTTGATTTTAGTTAAGCATGAGATACATTGTAACTGCAGTCTGTGAATGGACAATTACTCTTTCAATGTGGTGCACTTTGCTGACCTATTACGAAGAAATGGAGAAGATGAATTTGTTCATAAAAGTTAAACGAAAGAAGATCTGATTCTAAATATAACTAACAGTCAAATTTTTATAAAATATGTATTATATTTTCATTAATAAACTTATTTTTATGTAGTCACAGTTTTATTTATTATCAAAGAGTATATTATTTATACTACTTTTCGAATTTTAATGTCTTAAGTTTTACAGACAAATTAAAAATCTGAAAATTCTCTTCATTTTAATTTTGCCGAGTTCATTCCTTTTTTTCCATAGGGTCTTTCCACGGATATCCAAATTCACGAATAAATGATCAAATTAAAGAAAAAAATTATTCAAATACTTCATTTTTCTTTGTCCCTCGTCTTTATTCGAATGTGTCAATTTTGCATACATGATATCGAACTCTAAATTAAGTAACATTTTAAATCTACTTAAAAGATATAAGCCTAAATTCTAAATTAAGGCATTAATATTATAAGGTATTGCAATTTAATATAACAATTATATAAAGAATGCAAAAATATTTCAGAGTACAAAATAGTTATGTTGCTTTTGAAACCATCAAAGTATTGACACTTGTTATAATGTTGTAGATTATCTCGCAATTTCGTAATAGATGGAGAAACAACAATAATTACAGATTGAATTTTGACACTTAGATTTCTAAGATGATAAGATAGATTAAACTTGAAGGGAATAAAAAATATGTATACAATAAATAAGATCTAAATAATTATCTCAATACCCAAACACGCAGAAAATAGCTTATTTATATAACGTTTTCCTTTATTATTTTTTAAATTTTTTTTAGTTTATTTGATAATTTAATCCTTCTTAAACCGATGTACATTGAAAGATGAAATTCAAAATATTACACTTTTAGTAATTATCTTTTTATCATCAGGCTCATTTATGCAAGTAAAATTAAGAAAACAAATAAAAATATTAACATTAATACAGTTCTCTATATTTCTCTCCTTATCCAAAGACAAATCTCAGAGAGATCAATTTAATGTTCTCTTCTTTATTCTTGATATATGGAGCCAAATTAAATAAATACCGATTATTTTAAATTTCATGACATTCTTCTTTGCACATTGCTGAGATTAAAAAATATATTCAAATATCCTGAAAAATTTAAGTAGCTTCTTTGAAACAAAAATATTTGATGCGAATTAGTTCATAATAGTTGAAAAGTCAAAATTTTGTTATTCTTTTGGAAAAATATGTATGAAACCTTTTTTTTTTATTTTAGGAAATTGATATCGATATAAGTCGTGAAAATTCTTGCTGTGATATTCCCATTCAATAGCTATTTTTAGTAGAAAAATATATTTTATAAGAAAACATATTTGTACTTCTTAAAATTTCTAATTCATTTCTAAAGGTGATGCTATCTAGTCTTAAATTTATAACTTACTTTATTGGTTAAAATTTTATTAATTCAAACTTCTTCAACTGTATTCATTGGTATTTCATTCAAACAATTGTTGAAAAATTGATTCTTTATAATTATTTTATAGATCAATGATTTTTTCTTGAACTTCCAGTAATTCTGATCAATGGATATACGTAAAATCTACATAATACCATTGGTGATGGCGTTGAAATTTTTATACGCTTTTGTTCAATGATTTTAATAGATAACAATAATAGAAATTAATAATAATTAATAGAATTTAATAATTAAGGATAATTATAAAATACTACTTTAAATCTAGAAAACAGGAGGTTTCTATTTATGTAAATTTAAAGGAAAGAACTAATTATCGTCATCGGATAAACAGTCACCTCCAATTATTATTAGAAATTCTAAATTTAAACTACCTATAATTCATCACTTGCTTTCATGGAACAAATTTATATGTAAATGAATAAATTTTATCTTTAGAAATTATATTTTCCTTCGAAATCATTCATTGTTAATTGAAAAATACAAGTTGAAATAAATTTTAATTTGTAAATGATCCTTGCTTAAATAAAATTTTACAGACAATTTTTCCAAAACAACGGTAATTGTTCCCATCTCAGTCCCTGTGGCGTCATCTAGTTTACTTATAGCTAAATAAAAAATTTTAAATAGCATAAGCATTCTACTATTTTCTTGAATTAATTTTCAGCTATAAAAAAGAAAAGAAATTAAAAATCAGGTACTCTGACATTTTTTCAAGATTTGAATTTAAAGTAATTATTCCCTGCTGTTCTGTTCGGGTCTACATGACCCGAAATAAAATATAAACATTCGTAAAAACATATGGTACAGGGATATTTTCATGACACTTCTAGCCATCTTTGATAAATAATATAAATATGTATTCCTAGAGGGATTTAGGTTTATTCTAATTTCGAAGGAATATTTTTCAATATATACCAAATTATTTGCTGTAA
Organism: Argiope trifasciata; assembly: GCA_026543055.1. Taxonomy (NCBI): domain Eukaryota; kingdom Metazoa; phylum Arthropoda; class Arachnida; order Araneae; family Araneidae; genus Argiope; species Argiope trifasciata. Next base: position 2,389,347 of record JAPMOQ010049656.1, on the reverse strand, counting down.
TTGCAACGTCTCTTTTTTCCTATTGTATATGATATACTGTAAAAGAGTTGTGTCCGTGAATGTAAAAACATATTGGTTATTGCATAAATTTTTGTCACGCTGATATAGCTAAACTAATGGAAGTTTCTGACAGGGAAGAAATATCCGGGTATGAAAATCATAAAAATGATGAAATTGGCTTGAGAAAGTTCTGATAAAGATACTGAACAAATGAACTATAAGGACAGTATTCAGTCCAACAATTGCGAAATAAAGTGGAAGCTGGATCCGCTGCCACATTCTTTTCAATCAACAGTTGCTAATATTATAAAAACTATTCCAGGGGTCATAAGATATGTAATGGCAAGGATAACAGACGCAAAAAATGCAATTGAGATAGTATTCGATTCTACAATTGAAAACGATATCATAAAAATAGATAATACTAAAGGAGAAAAAGTTTATGAAAGAAAGTGGAAACAAATCGGATGTAAAACTTTTCGAGTATATATAGGGTAATTATTGTAAACTGGTGTTTATAACTGGCAGAAATATATTTCGTGTCTAAGAAATATCCCTCGAAACATTATGCAATATATCGAGTGTTAATTCTTTTTGATAATAAATCCTCTCTTCAAGAAGGAAGAAATTTGGATAATTTATATACAGTGCGCGATTTCTCGGAAAAATGGATAGAAATTGTACCAAAATTATATAATCCGAATCAAAATATTACTGTAGATGCACAATTAGTAGGATTTCGCAGCCAATGTCCTTTCAAATAGCATATACCAAGTAAGTCATTTAAATATTGGATACAAAATTGGACTTTATATGACAGTAAAACTTCGTATGTAACTGAAAACACTAATTTACACAGCAAAAAGTACCATCGGGATTTGCTAAAAATATTGTATGCCAAACGTACAAGGTGCAATCTTTGTAATTCAAGCAATAACAGCAAAACTAATATGTTATGCTGCAATAGTAAGAATCACATTTGCAAATCTCATGTAAAATATTATCGTTAAAATTCTAAATTAAAGTATTAATTTTGAATACTTTTGTGTTATTTTTATAGACGGTTTATATTATTGTGAGCTTCAATTTCAAATACTTTTTCTTATTTTTATACCTGCTTTATATTATTACATCTATATAGTACTATTGTTAAAATAACAAATAGCATGTGTCAATTACAGCAATAAATAGTAGTTATTTTGAGTCGGGCCATACTGACCCGAACATTACATATGTGAAGTAAATACGAACAGAGCAGCAGGATTAAATGGAGGTTTTAGTGTTTTAACTTTCGAGTTATTTCAATATTTTATTTTTGGTTTATTTCGATAAGTAAAATACCTGATTATTTTCAAAAACTACGTTAAAATTTAATGAATAAAATTTTCAAACTCGAACCTAACAGCTTTGCAAATTTCGTTATCTATGGCTAAATGAGACAAAAATTTGAAGATAGCGAAGTAGGGATGATTGAATATTACAAATATTTGCCGAACAGGTTACAAAAACCTCGAAAATTGACTTACGAATTTATTCTCGTAACTGATACGCGCAATTCTGATTTAATTTACAATTAAATGCGAAATTTAATATTCCTATCATTAAATTTATTTGCTTCTGCATTGGGGTTTTAAACTCGAATAAAATAAGATCATAAACATTAAAATTCGATTTAAAAATCTTTGTAGAATATCGATACATTTCGATTGCTTTTAAGTCTCTTACGAATCAGAAAAAATAATTTACTACAAGAAAGTAATCATAATGATATTTTATTAATATAATGGTACCTTAAAAACTTAAATATAAAGAAAAACAAGGTAGAATATATCATCAAATTTTTTATTCAAAGATATTCAATAACTTAGAAATGTTTACACAACCTTTCATATACAAAAGCACTACATATATATACAAAACGTTCAGTTTCATCAAAAATACAGAAATATATTTTAGAAGTTTTTACAGTTTGTTTGTGGGAATTATTCAATATAATATGCACATATAAACTTTAAAAACTGAAAGCTTGTTGATAATATATAACCAAAGAGAAAGAGAGGAAGTATATTAAAGGACAAAATACCAATAATGTAAAATATAATTTTTGTTAAATGCAACGCGATAATTTTTCAGTAACATGAATTATTTAGCCCTTATTTTTGTTTTTCTGTTGAAGAATTGTTGGGCCTCACTTTTTTAAAAAAGAAATATACCATGAGACAAACTTGTTCCTTGACAAGATATTTCAACCACTTTTCGTAATTACTGTTATAACCCAATATTATTTTATTAAATTTTCATAATTGATATTTAATTTGCTTCAGTTTAACTAAAAGTAATTTATTTATGGTCGTCTGAAAATATCTTACAATGCAAAATAAAATCTTTGGTTTAAATTACATTTACTTAATAAAATAATTCTATGGCTTTCCAATGTAAATAAGCAATTAAATAAAACTTCGTAAAATGTAATAATTTTCTATCTCATTTACAGATTGATTTAATGCTTTTATTCACTTTAATGCTTTAATGCATTTTCAGAACGTAGATATTTTTCACAAATATTAAAAAAATTATAGTGTTTAAAGTCATGGATTGACTTTTAAATTTCGATGCAATGGCAAATGAGAAAAAAATTATACAAGCGATTTCATGCATGCATAATAAATTTCCTAATTCCCTTAACGATTAAATCATAAATAATTCCACAAGTAGAGTTTTATTTAAGACCATACCGGCTTCAATTAATAGGCATGATTTCTTCTTAAAAAAGAGACAATTTTTTTTCTGGCAAAGGCCAATATAGAATTTCCTGTTGCTACAGTAAACCATAATTTTGCAATAAAAAAAGTCAATGTTATTTACAAAGGCCTCAGGAACATATAAGATTCATAAAAAAAATATAATAATCATATTTACAAGCCGACATTTTGCTAATAGTTATCAACTAGCAGGTAAAAAAATATATGAAAGATGAAATTGTCCTCATCAAACACAGCCCCAATAATAAACAGCATGAAATGAACTTACGAAAACATAAAGCGATTAACCCACAATGTACACTCAAAAAATATTGTGATTATAAACGTTTCAGAATTTTCTTTTGTACAAAGATGAATAACTGCACAAAACAATAAAAAATGAGAAGTGAGCAACAAGTATTAAGTTTATAGTCATTAATCACAACAAAAGAAGAAAACCTTCAATATAACAAAATTGAGAAACATATTCTTTACAAGCTAACATTCCACAAAAATTACACTTTAAAATTTTTGGGTAGCTTAATGAAACATTTAAAAATTAATGCATATGCACGAACTACCATTTCATTAAATATTTCATTTTTTTTCACCTGAATAATAGATATCTTCCCTTGTAAGGAGGAAATCTTTATTATTGATTAAAAATAAATCCTATTTTAAAGTTTTCAGGGCATCAATTTATAGCACTCTGTACTTAGAGAAGAAGTAATACTGAATAAGATTTAATATAGTTGGTTTCTTGTAGATATTATTTGTACAAAAAAATAAATTATAAATGATAACAATTTAATCATTTAAATAAAAAATTAAGCCTTTCGTTAAAAAAATCTGTTTTAATATTTTGTACTGTTTCAAATACGTTTAAGGAAATCAATATAGATTTTGATGAATTCCATACTTTGATTGTAAGTAGAAAGCCCCTGATTTTTGCTGAATTTCAAATAAGTACCTTTATAGTATTAAAAAACTTTAGAAAATATAATAAATAACATACATATATAGAAAAGTTTGTTAAAGGGTTTTAAAACAAATAATTCTTCAAAAACGCTATAATAAACAAATATAACAATACTTTGAAAATACTTTGGTTATGCAAATATACAGAACAATATGTACTTAAAAGAGAACTAATAAAATGTAATTTGAGTATTCAACCCAGAAGTTTTGCAAATTTTTTGCAGTAATCTGACTTTTAAAATCAGTGTTTAAAATGTGTTGATATTTGTAGAATGATTTTCATTTCTAAAGTCATAAAGCTAGTACAAAACAATAATTGATGATTTGCAAAAAAATACCATTTTACACTCGTGAATATTTAAGGATGCATTTATATTATCTTGTGTAAATAATTGCTTTTAAACTATCACTAAGATATAATCTTTTTAAATTCCAATAAATACAAGTTTCCAATAAATTTCAAAATCATTTGACACAGCAGTTATCATAAATGTGAAACGATACAAGCAATGCAAAAGATTTATGTAAATGTACTTCACTTTATCAGCTACCAAGACTTTTAGCACCAGGATACCTCATTTCCCAGCACAAATTCAGAAGTCCATTTCTTCAATTATCACAGAATTTCAAGGAATCCAAAGGAATTCATCCAAACCATTATAATGAAGTTTTAATTTCTAGAATGTCTGTATCATTCAAAAAACTCCGTTGTTAAGCCATACATGTAATAACTTTGTAAGCACATATGAAAGTCAAAAAAAGAAAAGATTCAAAAGTACACTGTTAAACCAGGTTGTTTCAGTCCATCATTGCAAGTCTTGCCTAAAGGTGTCACACTAACATCTGGATCCAATTCAGTCTGAAAATGAAACAGAAAATCATTTATTACTGCATTCACAATGTCTTACAGTTTCAATACAGGAAAAAATTAATATCAGTAAGTATTAGAATTTGTAGTTAAGTCAATTTCAAACACACAATTTTCCATAACTTAAGAATCCATGCTAGAAAGGATGATAAACAATAAAAAATTTATATGAGGATTGTACGATTTTACAATATTTATTATAATATAAATCCGATTGTTTATTTTGAATGTTAGAGAATTTATTTCATTATGAAGTTAACTTTTAAACTAAATCTATGTTAAAATAGAGTAACACTCAATTTTTAATTGTAATAATTGAAAATGAGCTTAAAAGTCAATTATAATTTCGTTATCGCTGTATCCTAAATAATATTTCCCTCATATTTGCAATTTCAAATAACAAATATCATTATATAAAAGTTTAAACCATCACTTACTCTATTTGGCTGTTCATCTTCCCAGCTTAGTTTTTTCACCCGTCGAGGAATTGAACCATTTGGCCAATAAATATTCTGCACCTTTCCATTGCTCAATCCACTTCCTGGTCTTGTGGTGAAGTTTCCCAACTGATGTTCATCTCTTAAAGTTCCATTTGCTTGCCATGCACTGACTTCAGATGGAGCAGGAGGTAACTGACCTCTATGTATAGTTCCTTGATGATTGTGATCTGCCATATTAAATACGGGATTTTCCACCCCTGACTGGTGCTCAACAGTAGTGTGGGTTTGTCCACCTTGAGGTTTATTGTTGTTATTACTTTGAAGATTAGGTCCTGATATATAAGTTGCCATTTTATTTACCATAGGTTGACCACCTGAAGAGACTACGCTGGGAATTCTATCTCTGTATTGTTTCCTGTAACAAAATCATAATAGTTTAAGCATGAATCATAATGGTATAAGCATGCAGAATAACATTAGAAACAGAAGAGTATTGAAACCAAATAATGACTTAGTAATACAAAGGCATTCTGGTTTTCTTTCCCTATAATCACAAAATGCCTCAAAACATGGTTTCGATATGTTCATGATATTGATCAGTATTCATAATATCGAACAATAGCGTGGAGATATCGTACAATATCCTGAGTTAATAGAGTTTATAGCTAAATTTCTATATGTATTTAGAAAACCGAAATGGGGGACGAAAGGGCATTTCAAATATCACATATACAATGTTTCATATCTCTTGAGGCTTTGTTTTTTGTTTTGTTTTTTGACGAATTTTTTTATGAGAACGAAGAATTGATTTGTTTTAACAAAGGTACTAGGTTTTAAGCTTCAAAACAGATTAAACAAAAACTCTTGCCCAATGAATGACACATAGATTCCAATAACCAAGATTAAAATGATCAAACCTCATAAATATAAAGCATTGAAAAATATATATTTTTAACAGCAACCAAATATAAAAGGGAATTTGAAATCTTAACTAGATGATATGAAAAGGAAAAAACATATTTCATAAATTTAGGCTATCATTTTTAATGGTAAAAATATGAAAATATTTTAAAATTTTCGATTCTGAGAAATACAGGGATACCAGAGGCTGCAATGATAAATGAAATCAAAATTATATGACAATTTCGTATGTATAATGATCTTTCCATATCCTAAAACAGAAAATTGTATAAATTGAAGCCAGGATACAAATATATCCGTGTTTAGATCATATTTTCTCTTGAAATGATTTTTAAACCTCAGTAAACAATTGTTCAATTTGGTTAAAACAACGCATGTGAAAAACATTGAAACAATAAAAAAAAATTCAAAACAAATTAATTTTAATGCATATTTTTATTCGTCAGTTACTCTTTCTATTTTTAATTTATCAGAGAAATCCTGGAAAAGTACCAGGCCAAAAATAAAAATTGCTTCTCAACAATCATATACTTATACCGATCTCTGAATTTCCGTTAAAAAAAGTAGAATTATTTTCTTTAATGCATTTTTAAATACAACCAACATTTCTTTTATTCTTAACGTATATTTTTAAAAATTTTAGAAGCTATCCAATCACTGCTATTTTAGTAATAGATTTCCAATATAAGACAAATCTTTTTTAAACAATTAACTTTATCTCGCCAGCGTGGTACTCATAAATAACAAAAACAAAATTCTTAAGAATAAATTTTAAGTTTTGACTAAACTTACGTTTTCAAAATATAAATAGTTAGAGTAATTATCACGATAATTAAAGTTCCAAGTAGTACTCCAAAAACAATCATAAGCAGCAAAGAGCTGTCCGACTTCTTAATTTTGAATACACTGGACTGAGCTACGTCTTCAGGAAACTCAACGGTCACAAGAGCAGAAGACTGTCGAGGAGGAACTCCATTATCAGTGGCGAAAACAATAATATGACACGTGCTCGCATTCAAGAATTCTAAATTGCGGATTCGCAATTCACCTTTGTGAGAAATGGAAAATACCCTGAAAAAGAAGAAGAAAGTTTATTAATCATGTAACACAAAGGATTCCTAGATGACCCAGCAATGAAAAAAGAAATGGAATTTTTAGATGATCTAATTTTCATTTAACTGCATAATGTTTAAACTTAACTGGATGCAGTTACTCAATGGCCAAATGCTCTTCAAAATACTCGTATTGCGATCTATCTGTTTTCACAAAGTATTTTTTTTAAATATAATGCTGTTTTTTTTTCTAACAGTTATTTAGTGTGTGCAATGGAACTGGATTTTACCAGTTTTGATTTATAAGCTACACATGCGTCGATACACTTAGTAATAAGGAGCCTGAGATTTTTTAAATAATGTTTAGCTTTCAGATGCGAAATGCGTCCAATTTACCTTGGAGGAAATGTTTAAAAAGTGAGTGAATTATTAAAGTCATTTAAAGGTAAGAATAATTTAGTTTTTTTGCTCAACAGCTTTTAGTAAAAAATGCCAATATCTAGAATTTTCGATAGCTTTTCATCACACACAGTGTTGTCTCTAGATGTTGAGAAAATGTAAAGGAAAAATACATTAAATATTAAATCAATAAATTAACAGTTAATATTCAATGCATAAATGAATGCATATGTTCAAACATATCTTTTTACAATAATCCATCAAAATTATCAGAATGATTTTCAAAAAAGAAAATGTAACTATAAGATTCATACAGCAGTAGTAATATTTGTTATGCATTATGCTGATACAACATTATTGAAGGATTATATCAAAAAGAATCAGTACATTTTTCGGTACGTTTCAAAAATAATTTTATATATACCAAATTTACAGCTAATTTTAAATTATAATCAGGTCATAATATTCCGTAATAACATTATAATGCAAGAATTTCTAAAATTAGTTCAAAGTTAATAAGAAATAAAATAACTTTATTAATCTGAATATATTTTAATTATTAAATTATGCATTATTATCAGTTAAAATTAATTCCTTAAATTTTCCTGTACTTATTTTCTTAATATTTTTGGAATATGCATTTTGTTTAAAACATTCTCTCAGATGAGATTAGCATTGATATAAAGACAATATTGTTGATTATATGTATGAAAAACATACAAAACAAAACAATATGTTCAACTTACCTTGCATAAGTTCCTTTGACATTTAATTCAATCGCATCATTGACATCTCCATCCTTAACCTATGTTACAAATAAGATCAAAATGAGACAATAAATTTAAGAAGAAATAATTTATTTTCATTCAAAAAATAAAACTTTAATAACTTAATTTTTCTCTGGCGATTACTAAGAAAAGATATACTAGAGAGACAACAGTAACGACTTAAATGATAAAATTTGGATGAAAAAGGATATTAACCCTGACCAGATGTAAATAAATATATCTGTTAAATAATTATCATTGTAGATAAACATTTATGCAGATAATGGACAGTTCTTTTTATAAGAGTGTATATGTTTGAAATTAACATACAAAAGATAAATGGGAAAAAATATAATGTTGTCTCCATTAACTAGATCTTTCGCAAGTCAGTTAAGAATTTCGAAAATTTTGAAAAGATATAAATATTTGTTATTATAGTTTAGTATGTGTAATATCAATATCTTTCATATTATACTGATTCATATAATTTAAATATGCTATGAAATATTTAAGATGCTTCTAACTTACCTCAATAGTTCCCACCAGACTTCCAACTCTCATATCTTGCTGCTTCACAAGAAAATTATATTGTGGTTGAGAAAATGTGGGATCATTATCATTAACATTCATGACTGTAATGTTAACCCATGCCACGTCGCTCTGAAATATACACATGCAAATTAATGACAGATTGCAAAAACATATGAAACCTACTTATTCCTAAATATTTTGATATCGCTTTCACACAGATTTAACTATGATATCATTACAGTTATTCGGGATCTAATTAAGATCTCCAAAATGGATGCACAACACAAACATTTTTAAAAATTTGTAAATAACGATTTTTATTTCTTTTGTTTATAAATTGTAATCCTATTTCCTCTTTTTACAAGATCATGCTCTATCAAATAATTGTAAGACATTTTTTTACTGTTTTACGAAGTTCCTTGTACCGGATTAATAAATGTTTGTTGTCAATTTGAAATAAAATTATTTCCCAACAAATATTGTATTATTAATTATTGCTTATACGCAACAAGAAACGTGAAAGAAGGATATTTATTCTGTCAGCTATATACTGCGACAAAAATGTACTTTTATACAAATGATGCTACAATTTTTAATTATAATCAGGAAGTAAATCAACATAAGTACTGAGAAAAAGCATTCAGAAATAAGTAATCATAATATGTTCAAAAAAGAAATGGATTAAAATATTTATACGCACTATGGTTATTTAAGTCACATTAACAGAGATGAATGAGTGAAATTGAGGGTTTTTATAATTATATAACTTTTTTAAAAATAAATATTATAAACAAGTGAAAAAAATGTAAATCATAAGTAGTTTATTTGAAATAACATGATAAATACTATATATACATAATGAAATAATGAAACGGTATCAATATCCAGAAAAGGCAGCATAGCGAATTTTGCTATATGGGACAAGGTAAATTAATCTAAATCGTAATCAAAAGTTAAAATGCTAACAAATGTCAATCGAATGTCAAAATCTTGCTGCATTCATTACCATTCTGAACATTTATTACTTTGTTTGTTAAAATGGTCATTTTCAGGTTTACGAAAATATAATAATAACATCAAAAGCAAAAAAGCATGAATTGACCATCGTTTTCTTTGGATCCCAATCTATGAGATTTGATACTGTGGAATCACTTGAAGGATGCGAAACATTGACAAATTCACACGATGGTAGTCAAAATGTAGCAAACCGCAAAGTATGTAAGATCATTCAAGTGGTAATATTAAAGGCGCCGTTTCCATAATGGCGAACAGAAGTTTAAGATTAACATTAGTTTTCCAAAAAGACATAGATTTTGAAACGAAAGTGCCACCTGTCACTGAAATATTAAGGAATCACATAATCCTTAATCTCTAGAAAGAATAACTTGAATAATTACCATTAATTTCTTATTTTGCCCTTTTCTAGACAATCCATAACTGAGGAAAAGTAACAACTTTTTTTATGCACTATTGACTATTTACAGTGTTATGAAGTTGATACATACCGTTTTCCCATCTGATGCAACAACTCGTAACGAATATAAAGTTTGTCTTTCATAATCTAACGGCTTGACAATGATGATTTCGCCTCTAAAAGGAAGGAAGGCAATAATCAGCAAAATTTTATTTAAACAGGTAGTATTTTTTGCTCTGATACAAAAATTTTAATTGAAAACTAGATTTACACTAATTCTATTAGATAAAAGTATTTATTAAAAATCATATTTACGTATTTTGAATAGCAAATTCTTCCGTCGGATTTTCCAGAAGTTGAAACCGCACATGCTGTAATAAAAGAAAGAATTAATCATCAAATCCTAATATATAGAAAAGAAACTTTTAAAAGTAACATCATAGATCAGAAACAAAAATATGGTTATTTTTCAAATTCATATTTTCATTTTTTCAACAAGGCTTTAACAAGAGGGTATTTTTTTTCGTATATACAGTAATTTCATTTTGAGAACTAAGCTTCACGACTAAAAACATTTATAACATTTTATTTAGGGTGTTTTAATTTCACCTTTAAAAATCTTTCTTTGAACAAAAATGCGAAAATACAGCAAATATTTTAATGTGTCTATCCTTTGAAAAATCTATCAAAAACCATGAAAAGAAATGTATTTTGGCTCCCACTTTCGCATTTTCAAATTTGGACAATTATTTTTGGTGCAGTCTATGTAGTCAAATGCACTCTCATTTAACTCACCTTGTCATTTGGCTTTGTGGTGCGTACTGTAATTACAACTTGACCTACAGGAGCGCTTTCCAAAGCTGTAGTAACGTAATCGGTCTGTAAAAATTTGAGTTCTGTTGGTAGGACATTATCGCTTTCAATAGTGAGGGTTGTCAATGAATATCGATCCGGATTGTCCATTTGAGTTGCTTTGATAACTAGAGTGACAGGAAGATGTAAGTCATCCGGAAGGGATTTACGAATTGTAACTTGACCAGTCCGCCGATTCAGCTCGAAGAAGTCATATTCCGCCGATTCTAAAAATAAAACAATTTAATAAACCTTTTTGTCATATTCCGCCGATTCTAAAATTAAAATAATTAAATAAACCTTTTTAAGTAGTTCTTTCTAAAATTGCATGGCAAACAATTATTTACAAAATAATAATAATAATAAATAATCTAAATCAAAATATTTAATAATTTACAGCGGTACTATAATTTGCGGGAAATTATAATGTAACAATTAAAAAAAGTCTGAGGGTATCATTTAAATATTTCTAAATTATTTGCTAATATTTTCTATTTTATGAGCACAATAATAAAAAGAACGATAAACACTTTTGAATACTGATAATTATTATAATAAATTTAATTAATAATTAATACAATAATTAATTATACAATTATTTATAATATTATAATTATAGAGAGGATGGTTAAGATGCAAAGCTGAATTCTTACCGGAATTAAATGAATACTGAATGGGAGCTTGAATGCCTTCGTCAGGATCTTCAGCTTTTATCGAAAAAGGAGAAGTCACTAAAGGAGTACCCTGGAAAATGAAAAAAAAATTCATAAGTTAAGCTTTGAGTCAGTTAAAATAAAGAAATATAATAGTATTGGTATCAATGTTAATGAATAAAAAACAACAGTACATTTTTAAAAGCACCTGTTTCTCAGAAAAACCAGTTATTTTAACAACCAACCATGAAAACCAAAATTCTCATCAACTATCATATGTTTTTTTAAGCCTATATATATTTTTTAAAAACCCATCTGTTTCTTCTATTGGGATTGTATGCTTTCTCACTACATTATTTAGATGTAAGAAAGAAATTTAATTTGAAAACTCTATAGATACGAACATCACTGTGAATAAAAATTAAAAAGGTGAATTTCAAATTAAAATAAAAGATGCCAATAAGCTCATCTAAATCATGCAATGTTAAAATAATTATATGTAAAACAGAATAATGGGAATTTCGCATACAATTATTAAATTGAAAATAATGCATTTAAATTCAAAAAGTGCTTAAAGTTATTGCGATATTTTTTTAAACATGTATCAATGTGCTGCATTAGCCAACAAATTGACTCAGTTAATCTTGTTAAGGGTAAATAGTGATTTATTCGTTCAAAAATAAATTTAAAAAAAGATAGATTATATTAGAAAGTTCAATTTCTGTTAGTCATAATATTATTTAATACTTTTTCTTCTGAAGAATCAGTTTAATTTTTCAACAAACTGTTTCGATAAAAAATTACTACTAAACTTTGTCTATCTGTATAAACATATTTGATATTTGCTGGGGGAAAAAATTATTTATGTTTTCTCAAAAATTTTGTTTATGATGAAAAAAAAAGTAGATTATTTTTGGAAAAAAAATGTAAATTTCAGAAATATTTCATTTTTATAGATTTTAATTTATAACTTAAATTTCCTTCTTGCTTTTGAACAAATTATAAGGCCAAAATGAAATTCATTACAAAAGAAAAATAACATTCGACCAAGAATTAAATATTTTTTTTGTTTAAAAATTGATTAAGGATTCATTCATTTGCTCTGTATCTAATACAGAAATAATTAATCATTGCAATAAGTACTTTTCATTTTACTCAAATTTTTTGACATACCGCTCCTCTTCAACAGATGGCAGCACATTCGTATGAAAACGTAAATGTTGTAGATCTGTTTTACTGTGTGACGCGATAACCATTGCTGATCAGAAAACAATCGGAAAACAAAACAAATTCTATATGAAAATTGCTAAAGCACAATTACTTGGGGAATATTTTATAGTATATATGTGTTGGGGGCAGGTTATAAACGAAGGATTTCTCAACTTACAAGTTTTATTATTTTTTAATACGTATTTATAAACTCGCTTTCCGCTTCATTTACTTGTCTGTTCGGAGCAATTTTGCATTCGATTTTAAACTTTCATCATCGATATAATCAGTATGGGGTTATAAATTTACGTGGGACTAGGGGAAATTATTTTATATCTTTTAATCCAGTTCTAATGGCACATGAAATAATTTATTTAAATATTTTTCATTTATCATTAAAGTCTTTCTTAACAAGATTTTAACTTAAACTGCGGATAGGTCATAGTTTATTACATAACGTCAAAATAAAATATTCGTGTTATAAAGTAGGTGAAAGATAGCTTTCCTAGCAACCAGTCTTGAAGGGAGAAAATATTAAAGTTTCGTTCGTTTCTTGAGTTAAATATGAAAGAAATCATGAAAAAGGAAAACTATTTCCAGGATATTTGGATAAGGTTTATAAACATACAATATATTTACCATTATTTCAATTACATCTGAAAAAGACAGCTTTAATGTTCTAAAGAGAGCATAAAATATTGACCAAAAAGTATCAATAGAAATAATTTCTTAATAAAATAGTAAAAATATTTTTAATAGTTTTTACAGTGAATATTTAGCACCAAAAGATACAATCTGTAACCCAAAAAGACAAAAATGCAGGAACTTTGGAATAAAGAGCCTTTATTTTATAGAAAACAGTGTGCGAATTTTATTTCAAGCGAAAATTAAAGACTTTCATAAAAAACGCCATATTTCTATTCACCGAATCCGGCATTAATGAAGCGCCAACAATTAACAAGAAAATCTATTTCTTTAACAGATCCATGAATCATAGATAATAACTTATGATTAATACAACTTTGTAACAGGCATAATCCTTTCTGCTCTTAGCTCTTTCCCAAAGAAGCACAACTCGTTTCTCAGTGTGGCCAAGTATTGACCATGAAAAGGCTGATATGATTCCTTAGAAGTCACTAATTAGAGATTCCGCCGCAGTGGGGAATCGTTCCGCTTCACGAAGGTTTAAAAAATGACGACAGGTGAAAACGGAAATCGCAGTCATCTAGCATGACTTTGCATCCGGTCTTGACCTCAGAGGTCCAAGAGATCGACTGAAAAAATGCATTGTATTCAAGTCCTCACTTGGGAGGTGGAAGGCCACACTTCATTAAAGAAGGCATGTCGCGCAATTTTTGGTTTGAGAAAAGATTCTATAAGCTTTTTATAATGCTTTGATTTTGAGCATCGTTTCATACTAGTCTAGATTTTAAAGTAGGTCTAATTTTGAAAATATTCATTAGCTTTTACTAGGATTTCAACTTTCAACCTCTTTATTATTCATTGTTTCATTGTACAATTTCATCTTCTTCATGAATTTCTATTTTCTATGATAAATGATCAGATATTAAAATCAAAAATCTTGAAACTGTCTCAATCTTCTTTACATGTGTATACAAATATGAAAAATGTCTTCGTATATTTAAATAAATCAAGCCTCACAAGTTTCAACAAATTTATAGATTCATTTATATGTATCTATAAATTTAATACTTATGTATTTAATTTTGTGCACCACTTCATTTTGAATTTTAAAGCCTGATTCTAATTTGAAAATATTATATCTTTATTCCTAAAACTTCATTTTTTTCATCAATTTATAAGTTAATAATGGTTTGAAATATTAAAGCTAAAATTTTTGTCCTTTTTATTATCTCTAAGCCCAAACTTAAAAAGGTACATTTCAGTTAAGACAACATACTACACAATCGGGATTTCCAAGAGTATTTTACCAAGGTTATTTTATTTCCGAAAATATTTTTAAAGTGGTTATGCATATTTATTGTCTTATATGAAGTTTATTTTTAAAGCCCAGCAGGTGTTCTCTAATGTCACACCATAATTGTGTTGGTTGAAGACAATCAGTTTCAGCTAATCAAAATAGAGGAAAACTGAGGCGCTTCATATTGGTTAGTGATAAAATCTCGGCTTAGAGGTACGAAGGGGTGCATCTGATAGCGGTTCAAAATTTCAAGGTCCTTTCTGAAACAGCGCTCTTATGACTTCAAACGGGATGTTAATACAGTTAAACTAAACTTAAGGCCGAAGGTATCCGAGTTTGAGTCTTAAAATTCCGTCATATGTGTAAGGTGCACGTTAAATTTAACATCGTGAATCAAAAGTCCTCTCTCCAGAGTGGCGAGGAAGTTTGGAGAGGTGATGATAGCTCAGGCGACATCTTAGTTATCTCACAACAGTTGAAAATTGTGACATTTTACTCTAAACAGTCATAACTTGTTTTCAAAATGAGATGGTAATAGGACTAAACAGATTAATTAAATATAACAAAAAACGAGTACTCATAAATTTCGTATAACATGTATTGAATATAGGTTCTAACATCGAGCAGTGATACTTTTAGAGACAGGATGCCTCACAAGTATAATCTCTAGAAATTGTGTAATGAGCTATCTTATAACGATACATCACTTTTCTTTTATATATTCTTAGGGTCTTTAATATTAAATGCCTAACCCAAATCCTAAGATTTTCATTATATCAGCATAGCACAGACTATCGTGTCTTTTATATCGGTTTTAATCAAAGTTGTCAAAGGTACGAAAATAAAATTGAATAAAAATACAAAATTCGTGCATTGTTGAAAATATGTGCAAGGAATTTTGTGAGAAAAAATATGTTTATGAAACTGTCTGTAAAAAACATTTTGAACTACAAGATGTTTTTAAAGTCAAAGAAGATATTTATTTTAATATCATTTTCAGTAATGCTTTTTCTCCTCAAGTGTTATGGTTACAATATTTATTAATTTGCTAAAAGTTTTAAAGTCTCTGAAATCAAAAAGGAATAATATGTCGAATTCTTACAATTCAGGATTTCATTCATTAATTATTGATAAGCTGAAAATTTGCATTTTTAAACTTGGGATATTTTAAGATCAAATTTCTCCTCTGGAAACTGATTACACAACGCAAACAAATTACTTAAGACGTAAAAAAAAATCAGTATTAACTTTGGCAACCTGAGCTCCAAACTATAAATAACATCACAAAAACTCCTAAGACATTATGTTAAGCTACATTGATTTTAAAAAAATTCGACGCAAAGGTAGAAATTTTTTTACTGAACTGTTTTTAAAAATATAATTTGCCTAAATAACTAAAGAAATTTAGAAAATGATTTTCAAAAAAAAAAATTAATGCGCAACTATTTACAAAGAAAAGTAAATGAAAGAAAGAAGTGAAAAAGAAAGAGTTAAATCAAACAATTTAAAGAAATAATAAAATTGCAATACCATTAAAATTCTAGAATATTAAAATCCCCACAAAAAATAAAATTAAGTAAATTTAGGAACAAATTAACATCATTATTGCTAATTATAGATGCAATTTTATAGTCCGTTCAAACAGAATATTAATGAATTTTAGAAAAGTATTTACTCTATACAAGGAAAGTGCACTTAATACAGTGAAAATAAATTTCTCTGAAATCATGTCCTGCTGCCAAAAGATTCGTGTCTTTTATTAATCTGTGTAACATTGTTAAATAGAAAATTAACATTATTCAAGTGCTATTTAAATACGCTGCAGTGAAAATTCAACGAAATTCATGCACTTCCGTAAACAGATTCAATAACTTTTTTTCTTTTTATGTTAACGAATTGAAAAATCATTCATTCTATACAAGTATCACTCAAATATTTTTTTAAGATAATTAAAAGAGACTATGTTCTATAGTTAACAAATCGATGCCTACTCTAATTAAACAACAACAAAAAATAACATTTACGCTCCTCAAATAAAGTATCACTTAAGTATGTCGCAGAGCGAATTCAATAAAGACTTGCTGAACCGGTAACAAAACTCACACAGTTAATTTACACATAAAAAAAGGGAAAAGATTTATTTGACCAAGGAACAAATTGGGGGACAAACCGCTCCATTCTAGCCTTGCCGGAGAAAATAAAACATGGCAATGAAATCATCTGCATTCTAATCCTTTCTTTTTCTTTTTCTAACTCTTACCAAACTATTGTCCCTGCTTTTCTTTTGTATGCGATATCTGAAAAATTGAGCCCGACCAAGTATCGGCCGTGAAAGTCCTAGAAGTCCCATGAGAAACGAGAGCTACGGATTTTCAATTGTACAGTTTTTGTCTGAGGCCATGACCTGCTCAGATGAATGCGGCTTTCTCTGTTAAAACGTCAGAGGGACGGATTTGCAATCCTCTCTAAGCCAATTTGAAATTTTAGACAAAAAAGCGGATGCGCACAAACGAGGAACCTAATTCCCACACAGGTTTTTTTTCTCTCCCCTTTTTAATAAAACAGATTAACCTTTTAAATTTCGAAATAATGTGTTCCTCTGCATTAGCGGATTAATTTGCAACACTTCCTCGTCTTTCCAATTTGGGGGAAAAAACTGACTTCATTGCAAAATATCGGACCATTTATTTGGTAGAAAACTGTACAAATAAGAATATATAAAGGACGTGTTGATCAATTCGATAGATTTAAAACAAATTGAATTTTTTCTTGTTTTTAAGATCCAAATAGATTTCATAGGATTTAATAAAAATAAACAAATCTTAAACTTAAACTAAAATCGAATATCTTTTATATTTCTCATATTTTTTAATTGGGTAATCTGAAACCGTATGATCAAGTCTTTAGTGAATAAAAATTTATGCATTTTTTTTCCCATTCTATATAAAAAGTTCAAGAGAGTAGTTTATTTTTTTCTTCTTGTTTTCCTTTGTTATTTAGAACTTTATTTAGCTAAACACAATTAGTGCATTATTTAAATATTTATTTTCGTGAAACATTTCGATAACCAGCATTTTATACATGGCTGCTTTTGTTTCTTAAATTGTAGGTTCAATGATTAAATGGCTTGTTTAATTTTCTTAAATTATATATTCTGTTATTTTGGTAAACATTTATTAGTGTATTTTCAATTATAATGATAAATTATATTATTCAATTTTATAAAAATGCTATACATTGCTACAGATTTTAAGAGAGATATTATTTTATTTCCAGTCTATTAAGAGCTCTAAGTTCATAAAAAAACAAATTCAGCAGAAATAAATAATTAAACTACAACAATTCAGAGGTTTTAAAGACGTTTTAATTTCTTTATTTATATCACTTATTAGAAAAAGAATGTATGAGGGAGTTCGAGAATTTCGATTAATTTAATTTTGTCTCAATTTGTATAGTCTTTTTTTATATCCGTTTGTAAGCAAATAGAGCAAACACTACAATGAAAGAAAAAAATACCAATTTTGCTTGAATGAATTTACTGAGATCTTGATTGTCCTGCTATATTTTACAAAAATATTTTTTTAATTTTATTATTATGTGTTTCATTAAAAAATTGAATATTAAAATTCTTTATATCTTATTAGTTAGTTTTATTATTTTTTCCATATTCTACCCTAATATAAAATGCAAACGTGAATTGGCAATGTAACTAAATGCACAAAATAACTGCTGTATATTATCGCAAAATTATCAAACCTCAAACATAAAAAAGACCCACTTATTTATCCTTTATTAAAACTTTGTTTAAAAATATCAGTCAAAATATGTAATGAAGAATTGCTGGATCAGAAAAAAATACCACCGATAAACACTTTCTTATTACACTCATAAAATATATCATATTTAAATAAAGAGTAACTTTCCAATTCTGAATATAAGTTGAAGAAATACTTTCTAGATAATAGATTAATTTTATTTACGAACGATCTTTTCTGAACGTTATTCTTCGAACAGATCAGAATGAATTGACGTTCTTGAACTAAAAATAATACATCTAGATGAATCTCCATTAAATCCCCAAGAAGCAATTAGGCTATGATCTTCAAGTTATTTTCTTCGCAAATGAATCAATGATTCGTCAATGACAGTCAAGAGCGCAATCGATAAACAGAACCAAAAATAATACATTTAGATGAATTTCCATCAAATCTCTACGAAGAAGTTTGGCATTGGTCTTTAAAATGCTTTCTTCGCAAATGAATCAATGATTCGTCAATGACAGTCAATCAAGAGCGCAACTTGACGAAAAGAAACAAAAACGATACATCGAGATGCAAATTTCCAACCAATAATTCTACCTTCTTCCGCAATTTACTACCGTCGCAAATTATCCTTTACATTCTAAAAGTTACTTTTCTGATAGACAAGAATCGAGTGGTTCAGAAATAATAATTTGAAATATTCAAATGTGCGGAAGGATCGACCAGAGAAAGGAGATTCCGGAAGTCAAGAGAGCGTGACGGGATCTCAACTTCTTTGTGTCCTCTTCTCTGAGAGGACAGTGTGATGATGGAAGATTGGGTTCCTACGCTTGGGATACCTTTTTGTCCAAAGTCGTGTGCCAAAACTTTGCACAATGAGCTTTTGGATGAGCTTAAATCAGTATTTCCTTGCTTTACTGCGGCAGAAAGAAATATAAATTGGACGCTACAAACAAAGATGGTTATTAATTTGTTGGAAAGTAGAGAGCATTGAACTCGATCATTTGAAAGAGAGTCATCGTTCAGCGGAATATGTCAAAAAATATATTAATTAATGTTTACCAAAGTCTTTTATGAATCTTCTATATAAATAATGAAATTCAAAAATGATAAATTGTTCCGAATATACATCGTAGCTAAGTATGAGGAACTTACACCTTACTTCTCAATATTTTCTAATAATTCGTACAAAAAATTACTCATTTTCTGTACTAATTCACCGATATGCGTAAAAATTGTTGATTAGAGGCAGAGACTCGGTTAAAAATGATTCAAAATATTTCTTGAAAAGCTAATAGGACTATTCTTGGTAAGTCTTCTCAATCAGATATAATATTGTAAAAAAGTTAATTTAAATTTCATATTAAGGATTTCTGTAAATGTGATATGCGACCGAAAGTATTTCGATATTTTACCTTCATGTATTTACCTTCATTACCTTCATGTAGTTCACTGTTCGTTTGAAAAGCACACGTAGAGGCACCCAAAGAATTTCATTTAAATATTTCTTTCTATAAATCCACTGTTTTTATTAATGAGTGTAAATCTGCATAAATTTGAAGCTTAGAGATTGATGGTATATGCTAAAGTTTAAATGTTAAACTATGTTTCCAAATATCACATAACTCAATCACATTTATGACTTTTAAGTAATTTATAATTCTCATATTAAAATAATGTACTTTTAACCTTATTTAAAGGTTAAACGTACTATATTTGCGTAATGTTGCTCGAATTTTGAATATTGTACGATATTGCTACTATAAGGCAACAATAAAGGTAGAGTTTTCATCAATCTGTTTAAAATTCAGATCATAAAAATCCTTAAAATTTTTGCTAACTGACATGTTCCTTGAAGAATATTAATTAGCAATTTTTCGGAATTATATGCTAAATCAACCAGGCAATTATTTTAAGGAAAAATTGTATAACGTTTTTTTTAAAATTAACATTTGTATTTTGAAAACAAAATGGTTGATTTACTTTGAGTATTTATTTGTATGTAATTTTACTCACCGGTATAGGCCTTTCTGGCAAAACTGTCTTATATCTCTCAGCAAGAAACCTAGGATTTTGGTCATCAGCATCTTGCACCCAAATTGTCAATGTAGTGACAGATATTTGAGGGGGTTCTCCTTGATCCTATAGAAAAATGAAAGAAGGAAATCCTTAATGTAGCTTAAAAATTAAATAATTTTTTTCTTTGAGAAAAATGAGCAAATTAATTAATAACTAAAATTTAATGTTTTAGATTATTGATGGCAACAGTGATATTTATTAATGAACTAAAATTCAATGTTTTCAGTTTATTGATATATAGAATATGAACTTAATTTTATTGTGGTTCAGCCCTATTAATGAATGTAGGTTATAGGTATCTCCTCTAAAGTCGTGAAATGTTTATACATCAGTCAATATGATGTTGGGAAAAATTTAAAAACAACTTTGAATTTAATTATAAAAAATTTAATTTATGTTTTAATAAACATTTGTTTTATTTTAATAACCTTTAAAAGAAGAAGTCAATTAAAATTTAATTAAAAGATTCTAAAAATTTATCCCTTTGAGCAAAAAAAAAATATGTCAAAAGTTTATAGTAATGCAACAATAAATTATAACTCAGTGTTCAGTTAATTTATATTTCTAATTATACATTCAAAAATAAGCATTAAATATGTTACATAGTTAAATATACAAAAAAAAAACTATAAACAGTAGAATTTTTTAAATTGAAAACAATATGTTCTTAAGACGATAAAATTTAAAATCTTGGATCATTTGCAGTCAAAATATGTTAAATGGCATACTTATAAAAAGTTACAAATGAAAATCTTCTTAAGAAAAAAAATATATTATTTTTTTTTCTTTTAAATTTATAAATATATTGAATGAAATGGAAATCTTTATCGAAACACTTACTTGAAGAAATTGAATGTAACAAAATAAAAAGAACCCACCTGAGCTTTTATAGTAACTGTAAAATTTGGCAAAGTTTCATAATCCAAAGCTGAAGCTAATACCACGTGTCCTTCTAAACTGTTTTCAAATGTCAAGTATTTCTAAAACAAAATGAATCTCCATGTTAATTTAAAGATTAAAAGA
Organism: Argiope trifasciata; assembly: GCA_026543055.1. Classification (NCBI taxonomy): domain Eukaryota; kingdom Metazoa; phylum Arthropoda; class Arachnida; order Araneae; family Araneidae; genus Argiope; species Argiope trifasciata. The sequence continues at coordinate 2,367,717 of JAPMOQ010049656.1, read as the reverse complement.
TTAAATTGTAAATAATCTTAACAAATACTATGAAAAACTGTGTAAAAAAATGTAAATAAACTAATATTTTTGACATTTAACATTTAAACAACTTGGTTACGAACAATAACAGTCCTAGACATACAATAACGATCCCTAACGATTATTGATTCAATATACTACTTGTTATGTACGACATTCATTTTTCTACTTACGTATTTTTAAAAAGGTAGTCAATAAAGAAAGAAATAATAATCAAATGAATAAATAATGCAAGAATCTCTAAACCAATAACTAAATTTTAGTTTCAAGGCATCACGCTTTGTATTAAAACAGTTGGATTTGATTGAACTAAATTGTCCTTTCAGGTTTGATAAAATTCGTGATTTTCAAATGCATGTTCAATCAAAGAAACCACGCATAATTGTATCGCAATTTTCCCAATCACATAAAAGCTTTGTAAATAAGCAAAAAAAAGCAGTAATTTTGAGAAGAGAATTATAAATGAAGGGATTAGGGAATCTAGTCTAACAGGTGTTAAAACAGATGCTATTAAAATGCTCGGTAGCATCTGTATGCATTGTTTTCCTTCCCATATGTGAGCGGGAAACATTTGACTTCATCTGCTTCACACGTAATGAGGGCAACACAGAAATAGTTCATTGAAGAAACTAGAAATATAGCTCTGAAACGGACATAAAACTTACTTGATGTTAAAAATATATGTGTTAAAAAAACAGAATACCTCCAGGGAACAAAACAAAATGCGGAGGTTACCACGGCTGAGTTGAACACTGATAATTTATATGCCTATTATATAAGTATATAAAAGATCCTTCTGTTATTGCATACTAAAATCGTTTTCATTTGGGGGTACATATTTATTTTATTGTAAAAGTGTTTAAGTTTTTATGCATTAACGAAACTTTTTTTTCTGACTACACATTGTCAGTTGGTGATCTTGTACACAATCTATTATGTGCTATCGGCAAAATTGGTATTTTTAGAATATAATAAATATATGTTATATGAAAAAATTGGTTATTATTTGTATTGGTAAGGACTAACTGCCCGCTGTGCTGATATATTTAAGAATGGGGGTCATAACATTTAAAAACAGAAACAATTTGAAAATTATTTCTACTAATCTTCTTTCTGTTCACTATTTTTTAAAAATTATTTCAGTAACAAAAATTGCTATTTATTTTAAGAGAAATTCAATTTTATTCAACACCAGGCTAATAAATTAGATGAATAAAACTGACATTTCTCAAAATAAACATAAAACGAAATTTTAAATTACAAGCTGCCAAATCAAATATACAGATAATCTTTGATGTTGTTGTCCCATCTGAATAACGACAAACTGACTAAAGCGTAGCCTGATTTTCAGAATATGTAAATACAAATAATTTGACGCTGTAGGTAAAGAGAGTTACAGCATTAAAAGCAATTATAATTGAGTTAGATAAACTAAGGAGATATATATATATATAAAGAGAGAGAGACGTTTCATTTCACATTCTGAAATTTTCTACAATTCAATTATAACCATTTGAAAATAATTTCAATATCTCGTAATGGCACTTATATAAACGATATGCGTATTTTCATATAAATAGTAAAAAGGCGCATCTTATTTTTACCAAGAACAAATGGTCACCTATTGTTTGAAAAGAAAGCACATTATAACGCCGAATCAACAGCTTTTCAAAATGATAGGATTTTCTAACAGAAAGAAGAAAACTCAATCTTCATTGAATAATCACACCGGTTAAAATGTTTATCTTATACAGATTCAAACGTTCCACGCCTCGAACATCATTAACATTTCTATAAATATACGTGAGAAACATCTGCTTACACTGACTCATAAAGCAACATAAATCCTCTCATATTTTATTTGTCTTTATGACATTAATTTACTAATTTTTTATTCTTCATTGATAAATTCTTGATCTCTTTCAGCTGAACTTTTGCATGGTGTTGCATTTCTCTGACATTTACAGCTAATAACTGAAACGATCCTCGAATGCATTCGGTCAACCGTAAATAAAAAGACATTTGCGAGGGAAAATAGGATCGCAAAGCATGTTAGCGCTTCCTCAGTTGCGGCGTGATACGTTTGACTGACCAAACTGAAAACCATTATGAAGTATCGAAATGTTTCCTATAGAATAAAATGTTTTGACAATACGGATTCAAAAAATATCATCGCGGGGAATAATTCAGTCTATTATTTTCAATGAAGCGTTTAAAAGTCGTTTGGCGAATATCTACTACGGAAATAGTCGCTTTAAAAAATACAATTTTATTGTAAGCATATAATTAATTTCATTTCACAATATTAAATAAAATGCTCGAAAGTAAATGCAAAATTGCTGATATTGCAACAAACAGCTTTATTTTAATAAAAAAGGAATATGTATTAAAGTGATATATTATATGACATTAATTAAACTTCGAATCAAGTAGTTATTAAAGGATCAACCCCATGCATTATTTTTAAAAACCTTTTATTGTTGCAGGAACACCTTAAAATTTTAATCTGTTAACTGTTTCCATCTCTTCGAAAAATGCGTATCCAAATTGTCATAAATACATAAATTATATAAATATAATAAATAAATAAATATAAACATAATAATTAAACAATTATTATTTAAATATAACAATTGTCATTAAATAAATACGTTATATCTTTGCTGAATAATCAAAGTTCTCATGTTGTATTCGCATAATGTTGCACTTTTTCCATGATCATATAGCTCGTCAAAAAGAGTTAACTGGTTAAAAATTTCAAAATTGCTCAGAATGTTCTCAACCATTGCAGCATATAAATAGTAAATCTCGGTATAAATGTTTTTTTAATATAAAACAGTTCAAAATATTAGTTGTAACATTTGTATCGATAGAAAAAAGCTTGCTGATATATATTAATTAACAAAGAAAAATAAGTTGATGCTTTGAGTCGAGTCAATAGCAAATAATAGTCTTATTTGTAGTCATTTAATTTTTTAATAATAATAGCTCTTTTTTTAAAATTTATGTATGCTGAATTGTATGATATCATATTAATATAATTTCCTCAGTATGTAGTCATGAATTTAAGCGCTAAAAAACATATTCAAAATTTTCATGTTGCTAGGATTCTTTCTAATTTTATCTTTCTTGAAACAAATATGTTTTGTTTAAAAACATAGAAAAAAACTACATCGTTTTGTCATTTCTCAAAAGAAAAAGGTTTTTAACTAAAATTTAAAAGTTAGACACAGTAAAAAATACTTTAAAAAATGTGCTATAAATGTACATATTAAGCGTTTAAAATGTGCTATAAATATACATATTAAATGTTTAAAATGTTCTACAAATGTACATATTAAACGTTTAAAATGTGCTATAAATGTGCATATTAGTTGAAACAGTTTCGAATGTTGTTTTTTTTCTTCCACTTTTAAAAAAGTGACTCGTAAGAAATATGCATGAAAAAATAAATAAGAATTTTTAAAAAATCTCTTGATTAAAAGCAGAGAAAAAAAAAACAATATTTCACATTTTGCTTGGCAAAGATGAGATTTCAAAACTCAAATTTAGCATCAAATAAAGAACATCCCATTAAGAAAAAAAAAAACCCTTTTAATTAAGGATCGAGGTGAAACTCGAGAATGATGTTACACGATGGCAAAAAATTAGGTTATAAAGTTTTTCGAGAGGCCGGTTAAAAGTTAATAAGAACGTCTGGTCAACAGGAAAAGAAGATTTCTTTGAAGGTTAATTAATACACAGCTGAATGCTTTCTCTGACAATTTGATTACAATGAAGACGGAAAATTGGAATTTCTTCTGAAAAGTTATTGGAGCATGATTCATACTTCACGGCGCAATACAATTAAAGCATAAATTTTTTATAAGAAGGATATCTAATGAACCACCATAGATAACCTTGCCAGTGACCATGGCTGTTGAAGAACTAGTGGAATAAAAAATGTTAATAAGTTACGAATCCTTTACAAAGGACGAAAAACTTTTTCTGGTTACAGCAGCGAATGTTTGATTTACAGAAATGGAGAGAAAAAAATCTAAAAGATTTTGATCATCAAATGCAGTTTTGCTTTCGATTAAAATAATCATTAGTCTAATTTAAAATAGGATTTGCTTTTGCTCCCTAAAAAAGCATAAGTTTTATATTTACTTATTTATTTAAAGGATGAACTCAAAATTACAAAAAATGTAGCAGATTAGCGGAGTAGGTTAATTACGAGATGAATTATTTTTTTAGGTTCTATATTATTAGTAATATATTATATACGCGTATTTATGAAACTGAAAGAGAGATTAACACGATAATGGAATGGTAATTAGATAAAGAGATAAATCAAAATTAATTTTTTCGTGATTTCTTGTGGGCATTTTGCAATATTTTGCAAGTTTACTAATCAAATTTAAAAAACTGTGCATTAAAAGTATTCTGATACGCAAAAGTTGGAAATTTTCAATCAAATTTTTTAAAACATCATGCAGTTATAATTTTACTTTCCTCAAATTTATTCACGTGTGAATGCTCAAAAAATCCTTCAAAAAATCATCTAATAATTTAAAAAGAGAATGTGAACAGCCTTTTGAAATGCAAATCTTAAGAATCTTCATTGAGTTTGAATTCAATATTTTTATAAGCTCTAGAATAAAAAAAAATAATAATCGAAATTGTCCTGTAAAAATACAAAAATTTACAAAGAAATCTGGGCAGTAACTAATTTGGTAAGGCTAGACAAATAACTGAAATTATTTCTTAACAGGTAAATAAATTAATCTCATGGTTTCGAAGTTGATTCATAGATGGCGCCGCCATCATCAAATTTGTTTCCATAGGAAAACTGAACAAGAAGGTAAATATTCTTTGATAAGTTCAATTTCAATATTTATAGCATAAGGAATTTTAATAAGAAAACAACAATATAGCTATAATATACTATGTATTCTTATTCATTTCAATGAAATTAAAATTGAATTTATCGTAATAAAAAGAAAGACATTCCAAATGTATCGAATTTTTATTTATCATTTTGTGTCCAACAATTTTTAATTATTAATTTCAAAACATATTAATTCATATTCTCAGAATGAGCAACCATAATTTTAATTTTTAAGCTGACAGTTTTGTTTTAAGGATAATAAATAACTTCGAGTAATAGAAAAATATTTTTTGTTTTAGCTTATTTATTTAATGACAACTCAAAACAGTTCTATCAATTTGTAAATAGTTGTCATGAGAATTGGCTTTAAATTAATTAAATTAAACAAAAACAATTTTCCAATGCTAAAATAAATCTAATGTGCATTTTTTAAAACATTTTCTTTAAAAAATTACAATGAAAGTTTTAATTTTATTGAAAGGAAAAAAAAAAAATATACTATTCCATTGCTACAAGAACATTTTCTTATTAAAAATTTTTCTGTGATAAATATCAAAAATTAGGATTCATTCTTTTTTTCTTTATTCAGTTTCCATACGTGAATACACTCGTATTGAAAAATGGCAAAAAAATCAGCTTCATGAATTTTTCAGTGGAGCTTTTTAAAGAATAGTAAGCTTTTATTATAAACAGGTAATTATAAGTTATCTTTTATCAGACGTTACGTTAGTAGAGACTTGCTCGGGATTACACAAAGATATTAAACAACATTTTTACGATCTCTCTTCGATGCATTGTATAATATAATCATTTTTTGTATCTAACAATTTAATGTAGTTATGGGTAATTAACCTAAAATACATGTCTTAAACATTTTCCCTAAGAGTAACTCAAATTCTTGTTTTGTTCTTTTCTTGTTTGAACGTTTGAAATTGTTAGTAACTCAAATCGTACAATAGTCTACTTGGTTGACTGTAAAAAAAAACACGGAAAAGCATATTGGGCCAAAGAAATGACTCTGAAAAGACGAGGCATCATTCTAAGGGCAATCTTGGGAGAGGCTCCTGAGAGGGAAAAAATTAGGGACAAAATCTCAGGGGCCATCCAGGGGGGATGGATTTATTATTATTATAATTATTTTCAAGAGCATTTAGGATGCCAGGAATGAGTTGAAACAAATTGCAGATTCATTTTCTTTCAATATAAAAATGACATATTCTCATCACAATGATTTAATTTACAGGCAGATGACTAGATTTTCGTTAAAAAAAGACAGGATAAAAGTCGGGTTGCGAGGTTAAAAAAAAAGGGGGGGGGGAGGACGACCTTCACCGATGAGTCACCACAGTTATAAATCGGAAAGGGGGTGAGACACATGTCGGTCGGTTATCCCGGAGTCCTAGAAGGCTGTGCTTGAGGTGAATGTGAGCTTATGAAAGTAAGTTACGTAGGCAACTTCCTGCGGGGAGGGGGGAAGGTATGGATCTAATTTTTGCGGTATTTTTTTTAAGCATTATTTTGCATTTTTATTTGACTTGCACGGGTTATCGTGAAGTTGGACATTAAATCCTTAATCATTTAAATTTCAGAATATAATAATATATTCAGGCTTTGCCAGTGTTGAGACTTCTGATATATTCAGAAGTCATAACACAGACAAAGATTTTATATCAATATTTAGAATGCACCAGAAAAAAACACCTTGTTTTGCTGTTTACTTAGTTACTACTGTTTACAAAAGTAGATTAAAACATTTTATTCTTTAATGAGTATAAAAGCCGTTTGTCACGTTGGTTTAGACCTCTGTAATCTTTGTTTAAAATTACTATTAAAATTGATTTTTCATTCTCGGTCCTTATTGCATTTATCTCTTTTGAACGTAATTTGAAAGTTATCTCTTTTGAACGAAATCTGAAAGTTATCTCTTTTGAACATAATTTGAAAGTTATCTCTTTTGAACGTAATTTGAACGTTATCTCTTTTGCACGTAATCTGCAATTAAGTGTTTTGTTATTTTGATTTGTCGTAGCATTTATAACTCAAAAACTGCGTTTACCGATATTAATTTAAAATCAAAAATAGTTTTAAAAAAACAGCTTTAGAGAAAGGGGCCATTCAGACTTGCAAATCAAATAAACGGGACCTTAACGAGCGTTGTTTAAATCTCTACAAAGACGAAATACCAAAGATTTTATTTTACTTTTTAAAATCAAGTATGAAGAAAGGTTGAGAAAAAAATATTACATTCTATGACCAATTTACCCTCTGTTTGCCACTTTATGTTGGGACTATCGTTACATCTGAAGTTATTCCAGACGAAGCCTATTGTGACAGGAATTGAGCTCCGAGAATAAATTTGCTTAGTTCAATGAAATAACTATTATTATCCTTATTGCAATCGCTAATATCTCTTAATCCCCATTTTAAAGGCTACGTCCAAAGACAGGAAACAGCAAAATTTATTGAATAAAAGGAAAATCCTAACCTTTCTTTCACTACTAGTGTTCGTAAATACCAAGATAGTTAAAACAAATATTTTTTTTTCTCATTAACTTAAATAGTAATTTTTATTAAATCTTAAGAAAAGAAAAGGTACCTTTCTTATTCCTGTACAGTGTAATGGTATTCAGTGGGAAAAAACATTTATTTGTCAGAAAAAACACCTTGTTTTGCTGTTTACTTAGTTACTACTGTTTACAAAAGTAGACAAAAACATTTTATTCTTTAATGAGTATTAAAGCCGTTCATCACGTTGGTTTAGACCTCCAGGAGAGCTCTTAGAAACTGGGACATCAGTAAATCCTGGTTACCTTAGTGCAGAAAACAGCTAAGACTTAACAGCTATTACGTGATAATCACCTCGCTGTTAATGGACTTCAGCAGTTAGTAGCACCACAGGAAGTCATGTAAACCGCACAGAAAATTTTAACATGTAAAACTAAACAAAATATTTTAACTATATAAATAAATTTTATGGTGACTGTTACAAGCATGCAAGTACAAAGAACATTTTCTTTAAAGATTTATATAAGCGTTGTCAAAATTAAAGGTTTTTCAAACTTTAATGCTAGATACTTCATGTATAAGAGAGGAGAAAACTAAGTCTAAAGAAGGAGAAATAAAAAGTGTTATTATATCGATTAATTAGTGGCGATTGCTAACTTGTCTACCCTATCACTAATTTTTTAGATTGTACATATTATGGGAATTTAATATTCCCAAGGGAATTACGACAATAAATTTTAATTATTAAATGAGGGTAATCTTATCAAATGGAGCATATTTAAAATATGGTAAAAGCCGAGAAGAATTCGTCAGAACTTTTTGTTTCAGTTTAATTATATATAAAAAATCTATGAATTCCTTAACAATATCTTTTAAAGTGAATTCTTCCCTTATAAATAGAAAGGAAATAATGTAGGGTACAATTTTTGGAAATTTGAAAAAAAAAATTCGGAAAATCTGGTACACTTATTGATCATTTTAACTTATCTAAACTATATTTAAAACTCATGAAAAAGAAAAGAGATAGACTTTATATATATGTTTTTTTTAGTTAATAAAACTGAATAATGCGGTCTCCTTTTGAATGTAATAAATTAATTCAATAAATAAAATGAAATTAATTAATTTAATAAATTAATTAAAAAATTATAAAAAGAAAAAGTTTGAAAAAGTTCGAAAATTTATTTAAAGCAATAATTATTCACAATAAATTTAAAGCAAAAAAAAGTGATTAAAAGTTTTTATGTGCATCTAAACCCATGAAATCTTACTATTATACTAAAGCAGTTGTAACTTATAATTACTCTGAAAACTGTATTTAAACAAAGAAACGAAAACAGCATTTTATTTAACGAAACATTCATTAAAAAATTTCAGATAAAGCAATAAACAGTATAAATCGTTTATAAGCTAATCCGCATCTTTGAATATTTCTCTTTTGAATACAACACTTACGAAATCTCAATTTAAACAAAACTACTTTAAGATTAAATTCTCCTACTGACGGTAGTGCAGCGATTGGTAGATAGAAAGCGCTATAAATGCTTCAGCCTTCCAGAGATAATATTTTTTTGCTTTGCTTTCGCATATGCCAAACATGACAAACAGGTGAAAATTGCAGCAAGTCATTGCCAATAGGATTTGTTTGAAAAAGCATTAAAACTTACCGAATAAGGACCTTCATCCACATGATAGGAAACTGTACTGAAAGGTCCATACTGGTCTTTATCAACAGCTTTGATACCTTGTATAACAGTAGATCCAACGACAGTAACCTAGAAAAAGGATTAAAGTAATCACATTTATTATATATACATCTGTTAAAATCAATAATTTAATCTCTCACCTGTTTTTGAAATAATCATCCTACCATTTCAAAATATTTTTTAAATTTTCAAAGACCATTATTTTGTTCACATTTAATATTTCTTTATTTTTTGTTTTATGATATATCAATTTTTTTCATTATTTAGATTCTTTTGAATTTTTATCATACCTCTTACTTGTTTGCTTTTTTGTGTGTTTTCGTTATTTTTTAAACTTTTAATAATTGCACTGTTTCAGATTTCATCATGCGATTGAATTAATTTACCCAAGTTTGACTCCTGTACAAAAAAAATACCAAATATAATATGCCATATCTATCATTTCAAATCAATCAACGCATTTTAAAAAGCTAACAAATGAATTTGTATAGCACTGCATTAAAATATTTATCATAATTAATGTTACTCGTCAGATCAAAGAAACACAGAGAAAAATCCCGGACAAACCTCCGTGAATACATGTAATTGTTAAACCCGAAATAATATAAAATAAATTTCAATGTTTCAACTTACTTCGCTAATATTAACAGAATAAGGGGCTCCAACAAATACAGGGGCATTGTCATTGGCATCTGTTACTATTATTCGAACAGGTATAGTAATACTCTAAAAAAGAAATAAATAAAAAATAGTTAAGAAAAATAAAAACTACAAAAAAGCAGACCAATTTATATTAGCTTCAAAAATTTAATATTTTTACAGTGAATAAAAAAATCAACGAAGAAAAATCTTTATTCACAAAAACAATTCCTATCCAATATGTAAATGTATCCTCATTATTTTGAAGTAAAGTCATAAAAATCATTCCTATTAAATGAGCGAAAAGTGAATAAAAAATTATACTACCGTACTAGATGGATTTCTTAATATATTATACGTCCATTTCAAGTGAATCTGAAATTACTGAAAGCTGATTTTTTTCCATTTACCTTATGGTAATATCTCTGACACAAATTTAGTCACTTAACTGTTTTATTTTTTTTACTATCTAATAAGACAACACCTCTATTTTTCGAATATATATTTTTATTTTGATTCAAATGGAAATTCATTGAATACTTGACTTATCTATATATTCGAAGTAATTTTAATACTGAATTATAATAGTTACGAAATGTTGATTTTTCGCTTATAACTATCACAATTCTATAAATCGATGCTCGTATGGCATTCAAGAAAAACAGTTAAGCAGTTAATTTCGAACAAGAAGCAGTTAGTTGTTAAGGATAAAGAGATGGAATAATTTTTCAAAATTTATTATTTAGAGATCTGTGCTGTCATTTGAATTGTATTTCTATGAAGTCGAAACAATAAAGATAACTTCCCTCCCTTTTATAGTTTGTTTGCCAAAAATTTGTTTAAGTGTAGCAAATACATTGGATGTCAGAGGCTAAAATAATTACCATTTTCTTAAAAGAAAATTACCACAGTAATTGACATGGAATCAAAATTATTTAAATGTAAAAACGGCTCAACCTAAATGACTTTCAGAAATGTCTTACAAGGCAGGAAATAACAACACCCTAAGTACAAAACTTAACAAATGTTATCTGTCGCTTAACCTAAATTAGAATAATTCATTAGTTTAATGTATAAGGAAAGGAATTTTAATGTCCGAATAGAAATTACATTTATTAAAAATATCTTCACTAATTAACTGCACAAATTAGTTTACCGAAACCGAAAAGGATGACAGAAGATTTTTATTAGAGTGCGTAAATAAGCAAGTAAGGTATAGAAGTGTCTTTGTCTGCAAGAAATATGATACCCCGTTAATGAACTTCGCTGTTTCGTTTGACTGTGATTCATTAGGTTAACCAGCGGGTAGCACAGGACACGAGTACACGCTCATCCTGTTTCTTTGCATATATCCCCCCCCCCCAAATAACTCGGAAAAGTAGCATCTTTCAAAGGTTTTGAGATTTGAATTATAACTTGACAAGCTTTGGAATACATATTCAAGGATAGAAAATTTATTGATTCTTAGTAGTATATATGTAGATAAAATGTCGCTTGATAAATATTCTAATTATATGAATTTTGATTAATAATTGAGATGAAAATTCAAATAAATGATTCTGTGTTGGATTCTATTTTATTATGACCACTTTGAGCTGCCCATTACACAAATTGTAGTTTATTGTACAAACTGTTTAGTTGAATTAATGACGGCTCATATAGAATATCATAAGTATGAGGGAAACTGTTTGATTGAAAATCGTTTCTCAATCATATTTCAATATCCATGGTTGCTTATTAATAATTTCAGAGTTTATAAGCCCCAGACAGATTCTAACAGTGGTTAAAATTCCATTTTCTTTCAATTCCTACTATTAGTTCACACTCTCCCTATAGGTATACACTTATTCATATTTCTTCTTCAAATTTTCAATCATAATAAATTACCTTTTATTCATCCACTCAAGGTCAAATACATTTTTTTAAACTTGCAGTTGATGGTATTTGATGTTAATACAGTTTTCCTTCAAACATTAATTAATTAATTTAATTCAATAATTTTTTAATACTTTAAATAGAGTTTTAGCAGTTTGCAATGAAGATTGAAATCAATAGACAGTAACCCAATCGGTAAAATGCAAGGATATCAGTATTTTTCGCGTGAAGGCGAAGAAAGCGAGTTCAATTCTTGCGAAAATCAATAATTTTTGGTAATTGTTTAATAAAAGTAACTAAAAATTTTTTCTTTGTTGACCTAAGTAGGAATTGAATTTGCAATTTTTTAAATATTACATGTTTTTAATATTTTTAGTCAAGTCTTTGTGTCATATCTTGTTGATGAAAACTAATATAGAATCCTAGACAGCAACTGAAGTTGGGATATGTAGTCTTCCTAGAGGGCTAGTTGAACAAAAATTGTGTTTTACTAGAAGGAAAAGCAGGAGAATTACCAGCAGCTAAACTGGCAACAACTGTCATCCAATTATAGAAGCTCAAGCCGCTCTGTTACTTTATAATTCGTACTGGTTTAGGACCGAGGGACAGAACCCATAATCATCTTCCTTCAATTCAGGCTGCTTAACAATTCCATGGTGTACATTAACCGATTAGACCATTGTTAAGCAATCGAGCTGTATAACGTTTTAGAGGGAACAAAAATTTTCAATTTAAGTATTTTAACTCAAGAGTTAGCATGAAATTTTGTCCATTAACACGTTGCTTAATATCTGACTATTTGAAAGTTGCAAATCAAGGAAATAGGTCATTGGCTAATTTAAATTAAAAATTGAAAATCCATAATTGGAATTAATGTGTGCCTGAGAAAAATGTAAGATTTTTTTAAAGAAAATAAGCTTATTCATCTTGCTCACAGGGGAACATTTCGTGAAAGTTAAAATCTATTTCAACAGGACAAAGGTCTATATATAAGCTTCCCTATATTAAATGAAAATGTGTAACATTCCAACATCATTACTGACTTTTTTCAATTGTGTGTTGATAAGTGGTCTAACGTGCTCTTAAAATCAGTTTACAACGGCATGATGATTACCTTAAATTTTTTTTTCCCTAAGAAGAGTTACTCTCAGAAGGATATGTAGCGCTGAAATGTTTGTCCGCACCAGGAAATCTGGGACAATATTTGTTCTGATCATAGTCATGCCCCAATACAAGTCGCCAGGAAGAAAAAGATTCCTAATCGCGCAACAAAACAAACATCACTTCCAAAATTATCCCAATTAGCCGGGAGGAATTTAGGTTACGACTGTCTACAAAGCCTGTAAATAAAATGTGCATCTTTGATGGGCTTCAAAAATGTAGGTCTTTATCACGGATGAACGACTCCCTGCGTCTCGAGATGTTGTAGGGTGAGTTACTTTTTTATAGAAAAGAAATCGATCATTTTAGGCCTGGACAAACAAAATATCATAAAATTCTAGACATGATTCATATTTTCGTGTTACTAAGTGAAAACGTAATTTTTATGCCTAAATAGAAATGTCACTAATAGAATATTAATCATACAGCATAATGGGACAATCAAAAATAGCTGTTAATGCAATGGGATAGCTAAAGACAATGTTTACTCATCATTCATACCTTAAAGTTTTTATAAAATAGCACACTATTATACTTTACTAAAAATGACAGGTATCAAGTGATAAAGTAAGGAAAGGTTGCTAATATATAGAAAGGGAAACGATAATTACAGAATTGAAAATTCAATTCAACATCGAAATATCAATAACTACATTACAAAAAAGAATATTTTTTTAACTGGTCGTCCATGTTTTATATAAAAATATCTTTCTTTAAAACATGAACTTATAGTTACTACTATATTTTGTTACGATGAAAGAAATGAATGGTTGCGGGTTATATTAAAAATTTTCTGAAACTGTTTCTTAAGTTATGGTTAATGGCCAAATGAAATAAATTTTTTGGGAAGTGTAATCATTGGAATGTCATACTTATCAGTTCTAAGCTAATATATTAATTTTAATTTATTTATTAATGCACTTTATCAAATGATACGGATATTGTGGGATTATTTTTTGGTTGATGAGGGATCGATGCACGAAATATTTGTTTTATAATTTTAATATAATTTTATGTAAATTGTACAATTTGAAAAATATATTGACAATACCACAATATTAAATAGTTAACCCTAGTATACATAAAAATATAGCACGTAAAAATATTGTATGAAAAATCATCATATAAACTAAATATCCTTTTTTTTGTTCATCATTAATTCAAATTTTTTTATGATTTTTTTTTAATATTCCTCTGAACGCATGCATATTTAGGATCACAGTTAGAAATGAACAGGGCGATTTTCTTATAGAAATAATACAAAATTATGATCTAAATTCAAACAGTAATAAATCAGAAGTCGTTTTACAATCCATTAAATTACGCTCACATTTAACATTGCACAGGCCTCTGGAGATGGTGATAAATACAACATCATTTCAATCTTTTTTCGGTTAAATTTTTTTTTCGCGCGTCTAAAAAAAGCAACCAGTGAATTTTTCTTTAAAGGTCTGTCGACTTTAGCTCGCAACAGGGCGCAGCTCAACCGATAAAAATAGCGAGTTTTCATCAAAACTATAAGTTGCATCAGGAAGGAAGAGCGAAGCCATGTACTTTAAAAATGCTAATAACTTCGTAGTAAACGTCTAGCAACAATGGAAGAAAATGTATGAGTTTCTTGAAGCAGTGTGATGTACCGAAGAAGATACTGACTACCGACGATACACTTGACCGAACACTTTTAAGGACATGACTGATTGTGTATGGCAAATGATATTTTCTAAGTATCTCATAAAGGGTTCAAAGGACGTCGAGTTTCAATTAAGTTTTCGCATACAATAGCAGTTCAATGCGCTACCAGATCGGGAGTTTCGATGAAACGGTATCTAAACAGATGGCCTTCCGTTGCTTTCGTGATAAAGTGAAGAAAGAAAGGGGCTGGAATATTTCGCAATTTGGTCGAGGTAAAGGGTTGAAGCCTTCATGTACCACTGATTTTATGAATCTCTTGTTACTCATATGACGCACGTAAAAATAAATAATAAGTTGCGGCGTAAAATGATATGTGCTACCTTTAATATATACTGATTAATTGATTCGATGCATTTTAGTCAGTGAGAAAACTACACATAGTTAAAATGAAGAGAATAAAACGGATGTAAACCGTTGTAAAATAATCAATGAAATTTCTGTAATTATAGACCGTATTCTAGTACACAAAAATACACTATAATACGTCTGATTCTCTCGGCGAATTGAAGAGACAACTTTCGAATATTTAAATCATTAATATAATGAAACAATTAATGTAAAGAACAAAAAAGGAGTTGAGAACGTTTAAGTATTCACATCCACATATCAAAACAGGAATAAGCAGTGATATCATTTGGAGAAATAAAATAAGCAATTATTTCAGTTAACTGAATTATTCAACTCAATTGTTTCATTTAAATTTTATTGTTGTTATTGTTAATTTTGGCACTTTACAAGTCCGCTGACGATCTGTCAGCTATTTAAGCCGAGTGTGTAGCAGTTTCTGAATACAAAGCTTCTGAGCACCCGAGGGCAGAAGTCTTGACTTCCAGCTCACAAGAAAATGACACACACATTCGCCTGCACAACCCCCTTTTTATAAAGAGGCACCGTCATCTACCTCACAGACAGAACACAGAATAGAAGACGAACATGTCCGAATCAGGACTCGAACCATCACGAGAAAGATGCGCTAACCCTAAACCAGGTGATCGGCAAGTACAATAAACTGCAACGGAGTTAAAGTTTTGAAATGAATATTTTACTTAATTTTTAAAGTTTTTAAGAAAATTCTCTGTCAGTATCAATGAAGAAATAGTTTTTCATTGTTAATCGTTAAACGAGAAAGTATTTAAAAATACTTAACATTCTTAAAAATACTTAACATTCTTAAATACTTAAATACTAAACATTATTAAATACTTAAATAATTAACATTATAACATTATTAAATACTTAATTATTAAATACTTAACATTATAACATTTTTATATAAAATAGCCATGCTTGAATGGAATTAAAACTATCTTCAATCAAAAAATTAGACATCAAACCATTTCAACTGAAACCACTATAGTCTTTGGTGGAAGGATTAAAGTCTCAAGTACAAACAAGCAACATCACGACACTTTTCAACATATATTGAGCTAACATTTACAACATCAGTATCGTGGTTGATACGAATCAGCCTAATCCCGGATCGATAAAATTTGGGAATCGGAATGTGGTTTTCAACATCTTTGCTTCTTAATAAATAGCTAGTAATTAAAAAAAATTACAACATTTGCGTGTCAAAAAAATTTAAGTCCTTCAAAAGTCTTCCTCAATTTTAGTAAACATAAACAAAGTGTAATCAATGTGCTTGGCTCGATCAAAAGGAAAAATAGTAAAAATAATGCATTATTTACATTTTTTGTTTGTTATTTTTGATAGTTAATTATTTTTAATACTATTTTTTATTTGCTTATTGATACCATTCTTGCCATTTCTACCGCTTTCAGTAACGCCGCAAGCTGCTTAAATAAATTCCAGTATACCTCAATTTCAAGAAAAAAATTAGCAAGTTTTGTAAATAGCAAATGTTTTTAGCAAACATCTCAGTTTACGAAAAAAAAGTTTCCAAACGAACCAACTGAGATCTAGTAAAAATAGAAACTAACTAACAATTTACAAGTTTAATGTTTATATAAAAAGTTTTCTTGCTGAGAAAGTTTATATTCTACAAAAGTAAACAAAAAACAAATTATGCGCCTAGAATTCGCTAAATGCCACTTTTAGAAAACTTCATCCTAGAAAATAAATACAACTTTGTTCTAGAATTCCAGCTGTAACATCAAACAAACTTCTTTGTAGATTTATACAAGGCAAAACATTTCTTCTCCAAGCCTGTCGCTCCAATAAAATACTTCATTGAAGCGTTAAATGGTAAACATTTGACCTGAAGTTACAGATTAGATGCTGTATGATGAGCGGTTGTATTCTAGTGCATCTAAAGGTTGTATAAACTAGTTGTTGAAGGGCTTTACTGTTTCCTGTTCGCCAGATTTTAAGCTAGATAGACGGATGTATTAAAAGAAAGCATCTAGTTGTCCCTTTTTTAAAATGGGAAGAGTCGTCCGTTAATGCACGAGGCTCCTATTGTTTCATCTAATTTGCAAGTAACCTAGGTTACCTTTAATGCATCTATTCTTTAATTGTCTATTTTTTGTACAGTTTTCTGATGTAAACTTAGTTGCTTATAACAAAACTTAATTAGATAATTATGAAATCTTTACGACAACTGCTTCATTGTTAACACCTTTGATTTTTTGATACATAAAGATAACTAACTAAATTACAGTTCATTAAATAACAAGTTCATTGTAAACAACTTTGATTTTGATAACTTATTATTAGTTATGAAGTAATTATTTGAATAACTATGGAAAATTAAATAGACGATGACAGCTAAAAATAGAAAAACTTGACATATTAAAGTAGTAATTAAAATTATTAGCATAAAAAAGTTATGGAACTCATTAGGTTGCTGCAATTGCTATACTATTATGTGATTAAAAGCTGATGTTTTTCATAAACAGTTATTTGAATCCAGCGTAATTTGCTTTAATTGCAATTTACTATAGTACAGTATTCAGTATTTTTACTGGCATATGACCATTTTAAAAAGCAAAACGTAATATTTTCGAGTGCTTTTTAATGGAATTTATTATTTTGATATTTATCAATCCATAAAAAAGTGAAAAACTAATTCCAGTTTACAAATTTTTATAGTGAAACGTTCCACTGAACTAAGTGATAAATTTTTACTTCCCTGAACAAACTCCTGAGCACATAACACTAATAATCCTTTAAGTAAAACTAGTAACTAGTAAACCACTAGTAATATACTATCAAGATTACTTGCTTTATGCAAGCAACAGCTCATTAATTAAATTCCTCTGACATACTAAAACATTTATATTAATTACCATTTTTGCCAAGCATTGATCAAGATAAATTGGAGACGGCATTCCAAATCAGTTGGTATTGTCCATTATTAATCCATCTCTCACTGATCAATAAGGTATGTTTCTAGCATTAATATTTTAACCATTTTGAAATTAAATTTGAAAACGTTGGTCATAAATTAATAGGAATTTAATGATAAATATGCTGATTATAATCTGTTATTTTTTTTGACGAAATAAGACAAATTCTTAATTATCTTTCAATTAAAAACTAAAGATTTTTAATTAGTTGAAATCAATTAAAAATTTCATTAAAATTCCTTTATTGTTACTTTCTTTCATTTCTTGTTATAATTTATACGTGTTTGCACATAATGTTAGAATAATATTAATAAATCGTATAATAAAAAGTTTAAGCTGAGATAAAATCAAAAACGAATCAACAAAAATTTTGAAAATCTCGAAAAATATCAGTTTACTGTTGTTTTTAAATCATGACTCTTCTATGAAAGCCGGAGCAGAAATTACGTTTAAATTGCTCACAAAAATTAGTAAGAGCAAAATGGGTATTTTTCTTTATAAGTATTTCTGAAGTAATCACCAAAATTTCAAATTTTTGAAAAGGACTAATATTTTTTTGATCAAATGCCTTCTTTGCAAAACTTTTGACCTTTATTTAAATGTCAAATATTTGTATTTAAATGTATAACAATTTTTTATACTATTGAACAGATTAATACATAATAAAAATAATATATATTTTTTAATACTGAAATATCCTGAAAGTAACATTGGCTGCATCTTTTTGGGCATTGAACTCTTTGTTCCAATTCATTTCCATGATAATTATGAGTTTTCGAGGTTTTAACCAGGGTAGTGGTCATTTACACGTTCAGATTAGATTTTAGCTTGATAAGAGCATCCTTTTCGAACATTTTATTACCGATATACTTGAAATTTTCCTTCCCACTTCAATTATTCCTCACTACCTGACCATAAAACCCCCTCACTGGAAGAATGCTTCGTGATATTCAGTAAATTGAAACTGTCTTTTGAGTTATTAAGTCGAAATTCGAAGAAGAAATCTATCCAATATCCGTTTAGCACTCCACTGCTTGGACATTGCCTAAACATACCATCAAGCATGGTCAACGAATCGTACATCCTACGGGAAACCGGTGACTTAAATTAGATCTGCTTTCTTGCCTCTTACGTTATGCTGTCATATATTAATTGGGGCAAAGACTTAGCATTTCCTTTCTTGCAGACTTCGTGGAAGATTACTATCATATCATGATGGGATCATACCTTTCCATGACAAAAAGGCGGTTTTGATTTCATTCATTATTATTTAACCGCCTTAACTCACGCTAACTAACTATAAATCTAGGATGTAAAGAGAAATGTGACAGGACCAAAATTCTTAGCGTTATATAGAACAAAGTAAACAGAAAATTAATTTAATTTCCAGCACAAAGGAGTTAGTGTATTCACGTCATGTCCTGAAACACCCGCTCACTTTTCTTCGCATCGTGTTCATTGTTTATAATGTATACTGAAACAATAATTTTTCGGAATATTCAATAAGAATGAATATCAGATGTCTAGACAATAATGCCTTTTCACACACTACAGAGAAAAAATATTGTTACTAAAAGGATTTATTCCGGTGGTACGCATTTCAAAACAGGGAGAAACAGGAGAAGCAAATTATATAAAAATAACTTTGTCCGATATACTTCTATGTCTACAATATATAATATAAACATAATTCAGCTATAATTTATAGTAATGATATAAAATAATTTCAAATTGAGAAAAAGAAAACATGGTCAAAAGATACAAGTAATTGCCATAAACACCAGAAATAATTTTTTAAAAAAATGTTTAAATCAGAATAAAGTATAGTGTATAAAATGTTTAGATTTTCTTTAATTATTATTTTTACTTTCTTGTAAACGAAGCATAACAAAGAGAAAAAACTGCAACTGCAAAAAAAAAATAAAAAAATCGCTATTCTGAAGAATTTTCAGGTTTCAGATTCCCCTGAGTCCGAAACATACATTCTCCGAATTTACTTATCTGTGTGACTCGCAAACTCATAAACAGCTAGACCATGAAAGTTGGCATAAAGTCTAAACACCAAATTTATAGATATCTATAAAATCTTGAAAGAAATCCAATCGGAGGAAATCCATATGTCTAACTTTTCACAAAATAACAACAAAACAAAGAAGTCAGATGGATAAAATTTGGTACACAGATTTAAGATGGATAGATATATATATATTAAATCTGTAAGCGAAATTGTTTCAAGAAATAAAATTTGATAGGTATCAAATTTCATTCCGTTACGGGATCGACGGTTTATTGATCTATACTTTAACAAGATTGTAAACGCGATAACTCAAAAACGCAATGACTAAATATATGAAATTTTGCATGTGATTTTATGACAACCATTGTAGCTCTGAGTCAAATGTCGGCAAAATGTATAAATGTCAGTCAAAATATGTCGAAATTACACATTTAAAATTTTAGTGCTTGTTATTTATCTCATCAAAGAGATTAATCGCCAAAATAAATTCGGTTAATAATACAAAGATACATTTATTAGGAAGCACACGAGAAAGTTATGGGGACATTATTTCCGCTGATTATGGCTCTATTTTTTATATTTGTTCAGGATTAATTTCGCATATTTTGAAAGATATACTATTGATACTAATGATTTTATAGCTACTTCATTGTTTTTTACAATAACAGACAAGTATGGCTTAATTATTTCTTTCTTCTTCAAATAGGTTAATCTAATTGTATAAATTTTTTGAACCAAGAAATTGTTTTTTTTAATTCATGTCCCGAAATAGAATTCACTGTGGGAATACGTTTCAGGAAATTTGTTATATATATATATATATATATATATATATATATATATATATATATATATATATATATATAGCATTAAATTAGGAGACAGAAAAAAATTGAGAACCATAGAAAGCACATATAAGACACGGGCAACTGCATAGAATCAATAGGAGAAGGACAGATGATTATGCCAAAAATTTTAGAAGTTTAAAAGATATATTTCTTCAATCATTTTGAATTTTGTAGGGATCTGTCTACATTTTAGCTACAATAAAAAGCAAAAAATAAAACAAAAGAAAAATTTTCCTTTCACCATTGGCTTTCGGTAAACCTGATATAATCCGTGTACTTACAGCAGTGCACAAAAATACATAAAAAATAGATTACCTATCCGTGAACTTTTGATTAAATTGAATAACGATACAAAAAATGCATGTGTTCTGATTAGGACACGAACAGCTGGTCACAAACACTCTGTGTAGAACAGATGGTCTTTAATGATACAGCTGGGCCGCAGAATACCATGATACCGCGATCACTTCCTTTCTTCACCGATGATGTGGGTGAATCGTTAAACAAAATGTTCACTCTAACTGCAGAAAAAGTTATTCAGGCTTGACGCTGATAATTTCAAACTCGGAGAAGGTGGACACAGTAAGAGCTTCACAAATCGGTTGCGTTGCTGATGTTTTTGCGCTGAATACGTTTGAGTAAAAAACTGCTAGTGTTGCATAACTTCTATTATTGTAAACTCCGTTGAGTTTAAAACAGATAATTCGATTTTTTAAGGAAAGTGAAATAAAAAAATAACACCTTCGATAGAAAGAATCAGAAACATTTACTCAGATTTTTCTGCTGATTTCGCAGTAGCATAATCATTTCGTTCGAATAATCCCTTTCTTGGGGAGGAATGTTTTTATTCAACCCAGTCTATGCAAATTACAGGATCAATAAGAGTAACATATCAATAATGAAATATCTCCCAGTGTCTTTTTTTAAAAAAAAATTCAAGGGAAAAACTAATTGTCAATCAAAAATATGTCATAAATCTAGCAAAAATAATAGGTGAAGAAACAAAGGAAATAAATATCAAAGAGAAAGTTAAGAATCTGTGTAAAGACATAAAAAGAGGTATAAGTATAGTCATACTTTTGAAACAAGCTTCTGTTATGTTTCTTAAAATTCACTTCCAATGTTTAACATTTCATTCCGCTCTAAAGCATGAAACACAGTGGTAGAAATCTAATGCCGAATCAAATATCATCCATTGATCTTAAGCTTTATATTTAAATACTTTAGATTATTCCGTAATTAAGAGATTAATACCGTTAATGCGTATTCTTCGACCGTCTAAGCGGGTTAATATATAATCATCTTATGCTATTTAAGACGGATTCGAACCTAATAAAGCATAGTTGTTTATAACACAACATCTTCAAGGTTTCCATAGAACTAATTTTACATTGCCGCAAGGGCGGAATGTTTTGCCAATGTTACATTTGTGAGCATTAATACATAATTCTCCATTAAATCAGCTTTAAAGCTTTTTGTAATTGTTTTGTTCAGAAATGAAAATGTTACGATGATATGGGATGTAATGGAAATGTCACAATTGCCAATGTTACATCTATAAGCAAGAAGACACTCAGATAAGATTACACCGGCAAAGTAGCTGTAATTCTTCTTGAAATTGCTAGCAAGAAGTTTATTTAAAATCAAGAAGCTTTTAATTCTTTTTTTTTTTGCCATTTAATATGTAAAAACAATGATTTTACTTTGAGCTCGTACTTATTAGAATTCAAATCTTGAAAACTTTTGATAAACTAGAAAAAACAAATTCTAAATCCTTTTTCTTAAATTCTAAATTGCTTCAGTGGTTTAAAAAAATGATTAATGTCATATCGAACTTGCTGAATGAAATCGAAGTATAACTATTGCTGCGTGAGTAATATAAATAAACATTTCATACATCTGTAATAAATTTGTTTTCAGTAATGCATATTTTATGTATAGGAGTAGCACGTCTTGATCACGATCTGGGCGTCCCAGGTTCGAGTCCTGGCTTGGGCACAGCTGTTCTTTACCTTGTGTTCTATCTGTGTGTATGACAAAGACTCCTCCCGTAAAAAGGGGTTGCGCAAGTGAGTGAGTGGGCGTCATCTTCGTATGAGCTAGAAGTCGGATTACTGCTCTCGAGTGCTCAGGGATCTTTACCCTAAGAAGCCACTGCACTCCTCTTTATTTGTAAAACGGGCATCCTATTTTATGTATAAATTTATTATAATATTTTATTGCATATGGTAGAGAGAAGCATGAAAGCAATATCAAGCATTTCTGAAGGAATTGCTTCGATATTCTTAATAACATTTCAATTTATAGATTGAAATCTA
>JAPMOQ010049656.1:2329412-2344747 GCA_026543055.1 Argiope trifasciata | reverse complement strand
TTGCTTCGATATTCTTAATAACATTTCAATTTATAGATTGAAATCTAAATTATAAAAAATATTAAGCCTTCTCTTTTCTTACGTTCTATAAAATTTATTTTCCTCAAATTTAACTACCCTTTAAAGTCCTTTGAAGTTTTTAAATACTTACAAGATCCTTTTTCCTATTGACAACGGGTTGGTTAAAAATTAAAGTCTTTGATTTGAAGATCAAAAATCCAATTTGATATTCTTCAATGACAACATTTCATTCCCATCTATTTATTCTGGCATTTTGAAAATGAAAATTTTTGATACGTCTTGATTAACGAGTAAACGAAATATTGAAAACGTTGTTCGAAATTCTTGTTCCATCTCCAGTAAATTGTACGCCTGCTTTTCATGCCAATAACTTATTGTCTTCTAAACCTAAAATATATTAAAGAAAACAGGACTAATCATCACTTTCTATGCCTTTCTACTGATGATGAATTATCGAAGTCTAACAGCATAAATTTATGAAAAAATAACGTCTTATTTTTTCTCTCGTCTTTACTTCTCTGTATCTACATTTTGCACAATGCGATTCTTAAGAAGATTTCCATGAAATTTCTTACCGGATCATCAGTTTCTTTCTTGCTACATGCTACATCTAGAAGTACTGACGAAAGACCAGACACTCCTTCTTTATCCAATGGTTGATTCAGTATGAGATTCTTCGTCGATTCTTGTATGCCCACGGGAGAATGTTCTGATGTTAGTGTCAGCTCGATATCTCCATCTTTCGACGGATCACCAGGTATAGGTAATGTGCCTATTATACTACCTATAAATATATACAAGAAAAAAGTTTTACAAAAAAAACATAATTATGAAGATTCAATACAATCAAAAAAAGTTTAGAGATACATTCATGATTTAAATATTTCTACAGTTTTAGCATAATAACTTGTTTTTGATGGAATCGTATCATGTAACATCATAGCCACATGAGGAATATAATTTAGTAATTCTTTTTTTTAATTTCAGTTACATGATTTTTTTTATAAACTTAAAGCACGAAATCTTGAAAATGCCGATAAATTTAACGTAATTCAAAAAAAAAAGATTTTAAAAAGAAACATTTTTCAATTATTTAAAAAATGCTGGAACTTAGACAATATTCCGCATTGTATTCAATTAAACGTAATATTTGTTAAATTCAGTATTAGTACTCAGTAATTTCAAGAAATAAAAGTTTTAAAACATCTCTTTAAAACATTTAAATTTCTCTTACTTCGTAGAGTATGCTTTATTATTTTTAAGCAAGAATAATAGAGCATAATTTAATATCATAAACCAGATCAAAATCAAAATATCAAAAATCATAATATTTAATATTATGATTTTTTATAACAAAATCATAATATAAAATTTTAAGCCTAAATTATAGCTGAAAGCATTATATGATATAAATATTTACACAGAGTATTAATAAATCATTTAATGTATTAAATTCATCAGTGTAATTATTCATGCTGAAGGATTACTTGATGAAAATCAACTTTAAACTCATCTTTTCTAGAGCCTTATAAGCAAATAAACACTTAAAAGTTTTGGTTTTTGAATTACAATAAAAACGAATAAATGTTAAAGAAAACTGCTCTTTTAAACAAAGTAATAAAGAAAGAAAAAATCAAAGGTTCTAAAAAAGTGTTATTTATAACAGACATTTTCGGCTTTCGAATAATGTATTAAAAATACAGAAGTTTACAGTAACTTAAAACTGAAATAAAAGCTTAAGGAAGATAGTTATTTTAACTTTCCTCTTTCCTAACATCTGTTATATAGCTAAAGCAATAGTGCCCTGAACACGATTTAACGTATCCTTTTATCATTCGCCGACTTTTAGATTTAAAAACATGAAATGAAAGCAAAATTATTGTCTATTCTACGCTATCTTTTTCTGTATTCCATTCCATATATATACCGCTTGCCCACCATCTGCCATCCCAATGAATAAAATATTAAGGTAATCATTCTTGATCTTTCATTAGTCAAAATATCTGTCTTTCTTTAATAGCATATATGCACCTAACTGTTATTGATATCTATATGTATCAATAATAATTAGGTTAGTAAATTAATTAACTTAATCTAACATAAAAATACGTTTATCAGATTAGGTTACTTCATTTTCAACTTATTAACAAACAAATCAATTTTTCAAACAAAATGCTGTAAAATGTTCATTTATATGCTCATTATGGCTAATTATTGTACTTACAAACGAAGAATTTTTAAATATGAATGATCATACAATAAAACAGATTTTATATTTTGAGATAAGAGGGATAATTATTGTTGTAACAAACGAAGAATTTCTAAATATGGATTATCATACAATATAATAGATTTTATAACATTTCAATTTAAGACGGAAAATTGTTGAGACCAACAGGGGATTGAAAAACTTTCAATGAAACTATTTCATTTTATTTAAAATACTCAACAAATTTCTGTTTGAAGATTTATATTTTAATCATTACTTACCCACAGGTAAATCCTCTCTAACTGTGAAAGTTTCCGATGAACCTCCATTTGAAAGGTAACACCGGTCATCTGGAAGGGAAAAAATAATAATGAGAGCAAAAGCAGAGAATGAAAAAAAATGTTTAGATTTTAGATTTTTTTAGGAATAAATAACATTGGAAGTTAAAATATAACATTTCAACAAAACTATATTATCAACACTGTTTGTTACTACTAGTTTGTGGAATCAAATCACAGATTTATGAAAAGTTTTCAGCATTCGTTCGCTTATACATATTCATATTTAACACTTTCACTACCGGATACTGGGAACTGTTTGATTTGAAACACTATCGGATTATGGAAGTTTAGAAAGGTTGATAGATAGTATGTATTAGAAAGTTCAACCTATCTAAACTGGCATAAGTGACAAATTTTAGCACACTCGAACTTGTAATCGGAAGTATCTGAAAGACAAAATATACCGTCGGTAGCGTTGAAAGTGTTAATCAATTGTAAAGGATTACAATATTTACAAAAATACTATTATTTTCGATCTTTAGGGCCCAATTTATTCATTAAAAGGAGAGAGGGATGTAAAATATTGAAAGAAAACCCAAGAAATTACTAAGAAAAACATAAAATTTGATTAAAAGGATGCAAAAGAAATACAAATCATTCTTTAAATGTAAAATTCATGCGTCATTTTTAAAGAATATCAAATGTGTATAAATAATTTTAAAGGTGTTTAGGACATGGAGTTAAAAGATGTTTCAGCATGATAATTTAATTTTAATAATTTAAATCACTAAATAAATTTTTAAAGGATGACGATTGTGAAGGATATTGATTTTAAGTATAAGGTTCTAAAAAACGAAAGACGTTTATATTCCAAAAAAAATCCATAATATCCTTACTCTAAAACCATTTTTTTCCGTTTTGGAGTAACGAATTGTTAATTGCTACATGTTTACAGAATTTAAATTTTTTTCATCTAATTTTTTGTATTGTAAGCACTTGTATTTAATAATAGTTTTGAATGAAACCATGGAATGCCGAAATAAAAAAAATAATTCTTACTTTCGAAATCAAACACACAATTTAAAGAGTTTGAAAAGCTAAAGAATAAATACTGTTTAAGATCCTATAATGTCAAAAACTCTAAACATACTCTTAAAGTTACGTCATACTTTGAAGATACCGTGAAGCATGAAACCAAACACAGTTGAAGAATCTACAATTTTATCTAAACCCATTAGCCAATTTTTGAGCTAATACGTTAGGTAGAACTAAAAGTAATACAAACTTTTAACATAGATAATGAGCAGTTCATTGTGAAATGATGCAATCAGTGTAAAAAAGAAATAAAAAGTACTCAGAAGATTCGCTCTGTAGGAGGTTCATTAAACTAACGATGGTGTGCATGTTCGAAGTAAGCGTCGTAACAAAGCATAATTTTGTTTGAATTAGAACTGCTTGAAGGTTTTACATTCCATCTTTTTATGTACATATCTCAGCTGGTTTTGAAACTGGGTGCTTTATCTTGTATGCCCTAGTAAAGTTCTGCCACAGAGACACATAAAAGCCAATATGTACTTTCGAGGTATTCGAGGACTGGTAATTTGTAATTTTCGAATACTCGAAACATAAACTATTATATTTAATATCATAGTTTCCAAATTAATGATGTAAAAGGCTGACTTCAAACATTAATCAACAAACACAAATAAATAAGAAAGAAAATTTTTATGGGAACATTTAATAGAATAACTTATAACTTTGATAACTTTCTACTGAGTTAATTGGAAGTACCTGGAAATAGTATTTTTTTATGAAAATACAAGCAGTGAATGCGGCTATTTTTAAAAAGGTTTATTTTACAAAATACAGTTATAATTTGTTATTCGAGATTTCAAGAAGTATAGTGAAAGACAAAGCTTCTCAAAGCATATCCTCCGGAAAAAAAAATAGACCACATCTCAAAAATGACAAAAAATCCGAAAAAAATATATTAACCGAAGGAATAAAAGATGCACAATATTAGTACAAAAATGTTATTCTTAAGAATAAATAATAAATAAAAATTATATAAATTTTTTTCGATAATTACTATTTAAAATTCATAACACCTACTGAAGGGAAGAATATAACAGGACATTAAAAAAGAAAGCATAAAACTATTATAGAAAATTGATCTCATTTTCAAAATAGTTACACAGCTCTAGTTTAAATATCAAATATTTTCAATTTTTGCAGTTAGTACATTCTAAAGGGTAAGCTGTAGCTGTATTATATAGAGACATGGCAAAAAAATTCAAATGACATTATTTCAGATGATAAATTCTTAAATATTGATTCGTTTTATAAATTTAGAACAGAAGAATGGCGTAATAGCAAATATTTTACTTATAATTTCTTTACATTTGATGAATTGGATATTTTCAATAATGAATATAAAATGACCTGCTTTACAATCTTTTATTTGATATTTTGATATAAAATTTAAGTTTAGTATAATTTTCTAACAAATTCAAATTGAGTTTTAAACATTATTCCAAAAAT
Source organism: Argiope trifasciata (assembly GCA_026543055.1). Lineage (NCBI taxonomy): Eukaryota > Metazoa > Arthropoda > Arachnida > Araneae > Araneidae > Argiope > Argiope trifasciata. The sequence continues at coordinate 2,339,695 of JAPMOQ010049656.1, read as the reverse complement.
TATTTACGAATTAGATTATATGTAATTCTACAGCGTTATTATATAAATGTAAAAAGCATGTCTTCCTGTGTGACGTATTTATGTTGTTTGGATTATAATGGATAACCTTCCATTTGGGAACAAAAAAAGTACTTGCAATTTCAGCAGGAAATGTTTGGTCAGCTGCATTTCTTGTGTATCAAACATCTTGAACTGTACATGCAGGTGACAAACATTTGACAGCGTTTTGTTAAACGATTCCAGTCGAGAGATGAAAATAAAAAAAGAAAATTGAAAGAATAATAGTGATGTGATGAGTTTCAACAATGAAACAAATTTTAAGACAGTAAATTCCATTTTATATAGCTTTTACATTATATCCCTATCAAAAACTGTTAAAAAGAAGTCACAAAATGCAAAGAAGAGAACTTAATTTTGAAACTGCGTAGAACAGATAAAAGCAAATATTTAAAATAATTTGATGCAAGTAATCATTTATGCAAATAAGAATTTTCGAATATTCAGTCACAATCTATGAACAATTTTTTGAAATTTTACCACAAAGCAAAATATTTCTCAGTCGAGACTTTTTGTGCATGTGTTTTGTCTTCATAAGTAAACAAATTCATTTCCTAAAAATTAATCAAATTGACTAATAATACGTTTTCTGGATATTCAGGTTTAAAATTCATTTCGAATTTTATTCAATAGATGTTCCATATTAATTTCAACATTTGTGTTTTAATATCTTGAAAAAAAGCATTTCTAGAAGATATATTTCTTATTTTATGATATCAAAATATATGTTTCGATAGCTATTATTTATTAAGAATATTTCAACTCTGTTTCATAGAAAAGGGAGTTAAATTGGTCATTAGATAGTATCGCTTGCAAACTGCATTGAATGAATTTATAGGTCATTTTCAAATATCAGTTTTGGGAGTTAGAAAATACATTATGAAAACTTATCATTAGAAAACTAAACGCGTTTTTTAATGGAATATATTTTACTTCAGTTATCTAGATAACAGAAAATCTAGATATACAGAATTCTCTAAAAGTAAATTACTTCTTTTTAGAAAATACACTGCATGTATTGGCAAGTACACATTTTTCAAATACAATCAATTATTTACAAACTATCCTTATCCACAAAATATATAACATAAATAATTTACATATACTTTTAATGCAAAACATGAAAAACTAACGGATTTGAGAAAAATTCGAATTCATTTCAATACACTTTAAAGAATTTTATCTGATCAAAGTTGAAAATATTTTCCCCCTGATTTGATATCCATTACAGTAGGAGTAAGTTGAACAAGAACTTAAAAACGAATATAAAGAATGTTCGTTAAGATTAAAATGTGTTTATAAAATATTTCTTTAGACAAGAGTATTTTGATTTTGTGAAAATTTAGGTCAGAAAATCGTTTTTTAATAATGTTACCATGACTCGTTTATTTAAAATACCCAAGGAATATATTTCATTATTTCTTCTGTTAGTCTATTTATTTTATTTGTCTATTATTTCTTCTTTTTGTCTTTATCTTGTCAATCTATTTTACTGTTTAAAAATAATTAACACTAAAATGAAATTGTCCTTCTAAAAGTTTAAGAAACTTTAGCCGATTAAATGAAAATAAACTTTTACAGACACAGATTCGATTTTCACAGCAGTTTAGAATGAAGGAAAAACTTCCGATAACCTCCAACATAAATCTTAAAATTTGAAAACTCCACAAACAAAGAGAAAACCTTTAAAACATCAAAACCTTCTGTAACTTAATCCTCCAGAAATTAGGAAGTATAAAAGTGACTTAGGAAAACAGTTTTACTCATCTTCAGAAGAGGTGAATTTGACAGTAAATATGAGCGGCGCCCACATTGTCGTTCTGTTAGGTCAAGGACATTTGCACCCAAAGTAACAGGACAATAGCTGAGACGAGGCCATTGTTTAGGAAGCCTAAAAAAATCCCTGCATTCATCGGCGAGGTTTATTTGTTTTTTCTTTCATCGGATTAAAATATTTTCCTTTTCTTTCTTTCTTTTTTTTGTGACTCATGGAAATCTTTTAACCATACCGGCAAAGGCAGTACTCAGATGGGGTTAATACGCTAATTTAGAAGCACTCACGCCAGTTGTCTATCCTGAGACAGGATATATGACAACTGTAAACGCTATTCATTCACAAGTAACACTCCTTAATGAGGGTATTTGAAAATAATCTTTAGTTGGTTTTTTATGGAGATCATGCCTACCTCGCGGTTTAGTCAATTTATGTCTCAAATGCGTGTGTATTTTTATGATGAGATATAATTATACAGTGCTAATTTCTATTACGAAGTAAATTTAATTATACCATTTATTAGTACTTCAGAAGAATTTTATATATTAACTTGGTATTAATGTTGTGTTGGTATTATTCAAAATTTTATATGATGATATTTAATAAACAAAATATCCTACGTAATGCAAAATATGATTTTTTGATGCATAAACTGAAAGCATCCATAGCTTGAAACTTCCATCAATGGTCAGTGACGTCACTCATATGACGAATTCTATGAAGTCGTAGATTTTTCAACTAGTAAAATGCAGAATGCATTCCAAAATTAAAATATTTAGGTGTAAGCATTAATCAAATCTAATTTTTGGCATTTTAAATTTTTAATACCTTTCAATTAATATCTTTGGTTCTAAATATTTTCTATAATAAATAAGGAGAAATTCCTGCTTATTTGTTGGCACTAATGGAAAAAAGACCTTTATTTCATCAGTATTTTTATATATTTTTTTTCACCAACATTTTTTTCAAATAGAATAAAATATTGGGGTTTTATTTCTCATTTTGGAGCAATTTCTAGCGTAATGCCAATCATTTTTATTCTGTGTAAATACACACAAAAAACTCTTTATTGTGGTTTTCAATGTAGTTCAGTTCATCATGAATCCTAATTAATATATTAATAATTGTATTAAGTTAATTTTAAAGAATTATTCGACGAATAACATAGACATGATTGCTCCGAAACTTGTACTTAAAATAGTTATAACTAAACACACATTTTTAAAAGTAAATATTTTGTAGATGAATTGTGCTTTTATTGAAATTTGTTGATCTGACATTTTAAATTCGGTATTTGAAATTACTGAGAAATAATTTTTAAAAAGAGGCAGAGTTTGTAGTAAGCAAATTATAATCTTACAAAATCTTTTCATTTAATTTTTTTGTGTTGATAACAAATTAGGAACTTAAATTATTTTTAAAAGAAATTTTAAACTTCATCAATGTCATAATTCTTTTATAAACCACAACTCCATAGTATCATAAATAATTAACAAGATGTTGAAAGAAGATATATACTCAGAATTAATAATTCTAGAATCATGTTTCCTGGTACAAGAAACTAATAAAAAAAGAACAGTTTACAGAATATTATCAGATGACAAGTTATTTCACGCTGGTACCTGTTTTCCATGGAGTTTTATAATTTAAAAAAAAATATTTACTCACGATGTTAAGAAATATCTGTGGCATCAACCCCATTTCTATTGTGGGTAAATATAGAACACGATAACATAGTATAAAACACTATTCAGCTTTTCTTATTTAAATGTAAGAGGAAAAACATAATCTATCCCGGAAAGAAAACTTATTCTTAAACGTGAAGAAAATGTGAGTTTCTGAGAAATGTGAGAAAAAAAATTCAATATTTATATTAGTGCCACAAACGTCTCTGAATAAACATAATTTTTGCTTGTACATTTGTTAATATATTTAAAAATAACGTGTTAAGTTCACTTGATAGCTCATAAATTCTGTCTTTTTTCAATTTATTTGCAAATACGCATATTTCTTATGAAATAATTTTAAAGTCCTTTTTGTCCATACACTGCTATACAAAATTAAATAATGCAATTCAGTAAAATTAAATTCTTGTGCTTCAAAATACGTAAATTTAATATTATACTATAAAAATTTTGTATATGTTATATACTAACGCAAAAATTAATTTGTTTTCAGAAACTTAAATTCCATATGAGAACCATTTTAGAAACAGTTCGTACAGGAAATTACATTAATAATAATATTAAACATGCATTTTTAACAAAATATTTCAATTATTTTATGCAATGAAAAGCATATTTCGGTAACACAAAGCTTAAAATAATAGCATTCTTTTATTTTGATATATAATAGTTAATGCTACATTTTATTTATTATTCTCTGAAAGATTTATTTTAATTTACTATGGTATAGTTTAATATTGATTCATTATGGCATAATTCAGAGTAACTTACAGTGATTGAATCGTTCTATAATAATGTGAACTGAGATATATGGAATTAATTTTGAATTCCATTATAAGTATTCCTGGAGGAACAACATGTACTGCTTAAGACAAGGTGTAGTTACATATGGGAAATTATGCTTGTCATGTGACTAAAACGTCACGGAAATGGATTCAGATTGAAATCTATTCAGCTTCATCACCATTTCTTCTTATGAAAATTACTATACATCACGTGTATTTCTTTCAGAGTAACCTAATTCCATTGCGATATGAATCGAAAACTTTCCCTTCTTCTACTATACTTTCCAAGAACTGGGACTTATCTGTCTCCAAATGAAACAGTAAGTACTTTCAATATATAGTTTACAGCTTGACAATTTTGTTGTCACATTGGAACGTAAATACTCTTTCGGGAGTTTCTAACGGCCGTGACCTTTGAGAGTTTCCTATTGTTTCACAGAGAATACAATTTTCGGAGAAGTGAGAGTGGATAAAGTATTGTGGTTTCTATTGTTTTGACAGGGCTTGCGGTCCTCTAATTGTCTACAGGAAGAGATTTTGCTGGACAGAGGAGAGGTCGCGGAAGAATCATATTAATTGGGGCCGCTGAAAATGTGGTTTACTTTTTATTGAAGTTGTAAAAGGATTTGATTCCGACATGGTCGTGGGAACTTTCCAAAAGGATTTATAATGATGGTATCAAAAATTATACCCGTGACTCAAGCTTAGTATATTGTTTATTGCTCGTCTCATTACAGTCAGAAGCTGAAATATAAAAATTGCTCTTGATCCATTAGAATGGTTTTGTTTTATGATTGCTGTGGATTTATGCTTACGTGACAAAAGTAACTGCTCAAATCATCTAACTTTCAACTACAATTTTTCCTCATATCCTTTTTCATTCTAAGGGATATCATTCAGGTATGGATATCGTTAAAACATACTTGATTTACGCCATGTTAGCAATTAACGAAGAGAGTCTTAAAAGAAAAAATATATAATAGCATTTTTCATTATTAAATTGATAGATCTATTTTATTGAATACCAACAAATAAATATTTCGATATAGACAGCCCTATATATAATCCTATAAGCCGAAATTTCTTTTTAAAAATAGCAATAAACCAAATTTTTGTTTGGAATGCATGAATCAACTCCAATATTGAAATGTAACAATAATAATATTAAAGCTACTTCAGTTTACTTTAAAAGCATTTCCCACATAGACTTTACATACATTATTTTAGTTCTAGAAGATATACAATTAATATCTCAAATCTCATTAAATGCCTAATGACTTTGTTTCACTCTCCTTCGAGTTATTTCTCTCACTTTCAAACATCAGTTTCTTCGAAGTGATATCTTTATTTTTCTAAATATAATCAGTTTCTTTAATTCTCTATGCATAATTTTCATGAACACTCAAATCAAAACTAATCATTAAAATCAAATCGAAGCAAATAGAGACCACTAGGGGGGGGGGAAATGCATTATAAAAAAATTATTAAAAAAAAATTAGCAATAAGTTTTAGGTGATCTTCTTGGGAAAATATAATTAGCTCCTTGACTTTTGCTAAAATACAGCATTAAAATACAAATAGAATAGGGTGCTTGCAATCTTGCTTCTAATTTTTAGCGAAGTTTAGCTTTATTAAGCACAGGTAAAGCAGTCGACTGACACTTCAAAAAAGCTTTGTCGATTGTCTTTACGCCAAAACAGAAGTTGGTATTTGCGCTTCTGATAAAGACGCATAAAAAATGGATTTCGCCGAGAGCTGCAAACAGCAGTGTTTAATTATGTATATTCATATAGCTATGTTTTAATTTACCAAACTCTATACTAATCCCCAGTATCTTATATTACCGAAACGAACAGCAACACCGCAGCAGTGCCCTATACTGGAAGAAAGGAAAGTTTGGAATCAGCTTCTGAAGACAGATAACGCATCAATATGCTATAAGTACAAATGCAGAGAATGAATTGAACAAGAACATTTAGGACAGCTTGTGACAACAAAGAAAATAGATCGATTTCAACAAAAGTTGGAAAATGGCTTATAATCACTACGTAGCTGACAATGATCTTCGTTACTTGTCAAATATATCGGAAAACATTAAATATGCGGTTGTAAATGCTGTCAAGAAGCTTTGAAAAAACTATTCCATTATATGCGTCAAAATATTGATGACATATTGTCATTCTAGTTTACTTTAATACATTGGTTTTCCTCGAATGAAGCAGAACATTAGCTAAATAAAATGCCCAACATTTCTCGAAGTGAAATGTTCTTGTTCTTTATTAATAAAAAAACTAAGGTTTAGCCAATTTTCATAAGAAAAAATTTTGCTTAAATTTCTGTATTTGTAAGATAAATTTAAATTTAGATATGTTCAAAACTTTAAGATTCTATTTAATCCTAGAATTCGAAGAAATTTAAATACAGTTAAAAACAACTGTCTTTTAAACAACTTATTTTCTACCCCACAATTTACTTTAAATAAAATATTATAGAACACAAAACCTTTCTGGAGTATGAAATTTTATTTTTAATAAACAAACTTGAGAATTCTAAATAAATTAAAACAGAAATACCAAAAAATGCGAGTAGATTAATCCTACTCTTCGCATAGCAACGGATATAAATTTTCTCATTTCAGAATCGTTTATATCCATGTAATCAACTTTCGCGATTGGACATTTCAAGAGCATTGTTTATCTTGTTTTAAAAAGAAAGTGTACAAAGTTCCATTGAATTTGTCACAGACTTTTAGGAGATCTAAAATTCTCATACAAAGTCAAACCGACTTTTATTTATATTAATATAAAGTGTGTTTTCAGTGACCCAGACACACAACTTTTCAAAGGAAATAAAACTAATTATTTAGAAAATTTATTTTGAATAGCGATTTAAAATAACGAGTTTTAGGTAAGTTATTTGAGTAAACAAACCAATGATTACTCTCAAAGTCTAATGATAAAGAAAAATTCAGATTTTATGATATTTTCCTTTTAACAAAAACGCAATTTCATTTTTTTGCTTCAATTCTAAGAGATAATCAGATCGTTCTGTTTTATATAAATATTATGGGCGAATCAGTCATTTAAAGATATTGTTAACTTATTTTGTATAAAAAAGAAAACACCAGCAAAAATTATTTTCCGAGACTTTCTCATAAACTCTCTAACAAAGGTATTATTCTCCTTAAGCATAAAACTGTAGATATCATGCAAAGTCAACAATAAGTGTTTAGATTTTTATTTTCTAGCACACTACAGTTGTGTACTTCGTAGAACATTACAAAAATCCAGTACTTGGGCATTAACTGCATGTCAAGCTATAGTTACGAAGGATCGGTCTTAGGTTCTAATCTAATGCTTACTCTGAAAGTGGCTTACGATCTTCGACGTTTTCACTTTCTCGTATACGATGTGTAGAAGAAGTATGTGTAGATGTGTACGATGTGTAGAAGGTCTTACCCAAAGCTCACAATCTTTTGTAGAAGGATAAAAAAAACTGACTGGGGAGTATGCAAGAATATTTCGAGTAGACCCCTCCCGCTAGAAACACGAGAATTTTTTTCCCCTCATTGAAAGTAAACATTTATAGAAAAAACTTGCGTTTAGTAAACATTTAGATGAATTTGAAAATATTATTTCTAATTACTTATGAAACGAGGATAACAATGTAAAAAAAATATTTGATGCACCTAGTTAGCAAAGTGGAAGAAACTGCAACTTATCATTATGAAACAAAATTTAGACTATATATGTTCAAGAGAAGAGACTTTACCTCGAGAAAGTGAAGTTTTCAAACATTTTACTATCCAGATAGAGATTAAACAGAGAGAGAGATTCAATACAGATTTTTAAAAGTTTAAGAAGCAATGCAATAAACAATTAAAGATTTAAAATAATAAACAGTGCATGTACCAAAAATGGAAATGTTAAGAAATTACAAAAAGTTTTTAAGGAGCTCGATTACGTGAATTAATCTTTTTAAAAACCTTTTTGAAATATTCAGTGTACTTACAAATACTTTTCCCATTCATCATAGTATAAAGCATTAATTATTAGATATCTTGAAGCAACAAACGGTGATTGAATTTTTTTAGGGAAGGATTTACAGTGTTTACCACCTTTAGTTTTAAATTAAATTAAATTAGAAATCTGAATTTAATTTCTGTTTTGTTTAAGAAGCAATCCAGTTGATATTTGGTGCATCATCATGTATTTCTAGCCAATAAGGTCTTTCAACCTGCCATCGCGAATCGGAACTTACTCATATGTGTTCAAGCGAAGAGACCGGGATTATTAGGGTTTTGTATGCCACGCACACATGCTCGAACAAGAAAGAAGAATCAAGAGAAGGGCGGGGAAAATGACCACGGAAAAGATCCTTATCTCAAAAGAAAAGCTTCTGTAATGGAAATTGCTCTCCTCACACGACAATGACTTCAACAGGGAAGCGCTAGAGCATCTTGAGATCTACAGCAATAATTCCTTCCCCCACCCTTTGCATGAGAAAGAATCGCTGCAGTCTACAGTACATTCTACAGACAGATAAAAAAAATGGTAATAATAAAGCTAACAAAAAATCTTCCGATTGATGAATTGATTTTTTTTCTTCGCTAACAAAAGAGCAGGAAGATAAAGGCGGCACGAAAACATGATTCCGGTTTGTTTTTGTTTATTTTCCGGTTTAAAGAATCAGTTATAGAATCTCTTCAGCTTTATGTACGGTGAAGTGGTGAATTACGGGAAAATGTCGATAGCCATTTAGCATATTTATTGAGGATCAATTCTTACTTCTCACCATTTGAAGCAGAATTATTTTCCAAATTAGTGTTTATTTAACCTCCTTATAGATCTATTTCAAACTGATTAGTTTGGAAATGAAAAGAGTAAAAAACATGAAAGGGGCTGAACAATTACCGACAGATTAATGCAAATTTGGGTATGAATTGTTATTTCTCATTAGATGATTTTTCAAATCAAAATGCAATTATTTGCCTTAGAGGCACACTGTGACACAATAAGGTGTGAATTGTTGTTTCTCATCTGAATGAATATTCAAATCAAAATGTGAGAATTTACCTCAGAAGTAAAATGTTAGCGTAAATTTAAGCGTGAGGGGAACTTACCTCACTTTCTCGAGGTAAAGTCTCTTCTCTTGAACATATATAGTCTAAATTTTGTTTCATAATGCTAAGTTGTAGTTTCTTCCACTTTGCTAACTAGGTGCATCAAATATTTTTTTTACATTGTTATCCTCGTTTCATAAGTAATTAGAAATAATATTTTCAAATTCATCTAAATGTAAGTTTTTTCTATAAATGTTTACTTTCAGTGAGGGGAAAAAATTGAGGAATTAATGTAAAATTGAAGCGTGAATTGTTATTTGTTATCTGGAGAAACTTCAAATAAAAGTTCTATGCGAAAATTTAACTTAAAGATCTTTGTTAGGATTGGAAAAAATGAATATAAAGTTGATAATTGGGTTTTATTTAATATTGCTTGCGATAGATTTGAACTAAAATCACAGCTCGTCGATTAACTAAATTGAGGCTGAATGAATTAAATTGATAATTGCAATCATAGCAAACTCTGAACTTTTATATCCTTATTATTAAACATATAAAATTGGAATCAAAAAAGGAGCAATAAAAATATCTTATCTACTTATAATAAAGCTCAATGTGTGTGTGTATGTGTGTGCGTGTGTGTGTTAGCGCTCTACAGGTCAGACCGTTGGACCTACAGCTACCAAATTTGGTACATGTATACCTTTGAGGTTGGGAATGTGCACCTCGGAGCCCTTTTTTCGAGTTTTTAATTAGAATTTGAATTAATTAAAATTTAAGCGAAATTTCGACGTTTTTCCGCTATAACTTCCGAAAATATTATCGCACAAACATGATTTTTACATCAATTTAAAGATTAAAAAATTAGCTTTTTAATGGTATCAGTGTTTTAATGTATGACTTAAGCTTCTATTTTTAAC
>JAPMOQ010049656.1:2287325-2329312 GCA_026543055.1 Argiope trifasciata | reverse complement strand
AGCACAAACATGATTTTTACATCAATTTAAAGATTAAAAAATTAGCTTTTTAATGGTATCAGTGTTTTAATGTATGACTTAAGCTTCTATTTTTAACGAATTTTTAAAGAAATATTTTGACTATGTTTTTTTTAGCACGTGACTGGATAAAATTAAAGAAAACAATGACGGAAGTTCAAATAATAATTAAAAAAACTATCATCGTAAATCAAGTCTAAAGAAATGATACTTTTTGCACGTGACTGGATAAAAAAAAGAAACATAAAATGTGATATTTTCTTAAAAAATACATGCAAAGCCAAGGTTTCTATAATCGATTGCAATATCTAAATCATTTATTCAACAAATCTTCTTTATTTATGGTAAACCTGATTGAATTTAGACAGGATATACATTGAAATCCCGACAATGGCATATTTCTATAATCGTTAGCAATATCTGTATCATTAATTCAATATTTTTTTCCATTATAAAATGTGATAGTTTCTAAAAAAATAAATGCAAAGCCAAGGTTTCTATAATAGTTTGCAACATCTAAACCATTTATTCATTTTTTTTTTCCTTTTTCGCTTTCTTTAAAAAAACATATTTAATATTTTAGCAGCATCATGGAAAAAAACATTTTTAATTTCAGGCCAACCAATGCCCGGAATTACTTCAAGGATAATGAATATGTGACTTAATTGAAAATTTTAGAACGCATTACTCATGGCGAACCAGCTGGTCGCCAAAGGCGGCTAGTATAATTATAAATAAGGAATGCAAATTTTAGCAACATATAACTTTAACAACTTATGTATTTTAATTGTTAAAATTATAAAATTGTACATTCTAATTAGAGCATTCAAATGAAAATTATTGATAATTTTGCAGATACAGATTATAGTTTCATTTTCATTTTTAGAAGGTTTAAAGTTTATTCAAGAATATATACAAGCAAAGGAATATAAGCTTTGTACAATCATTTTACACATTTAATATAATCCTATTCGTAACTCAAAATCTATTACGTCTTTTAATAAATAATTGTACTGCAAAAGTATGTACTGTTGTCGAATAAAAGAAATACTAAATAAAAATAAATAACTAAATAATAAAAGATTAATTTGAAAAAAATTATTATTGATCTATTATTATTAACTATTATTATTAACTATCTATTATTAATCTATCTATTATTAACTATCTTACGCTGCATTTTTGTTCTCCAGAAATGGATGATCAGTAAAGTATATAGAATCTCCAAGAAAAGATTTTAAATGATTAAAAGCAACTAAAAAAACTTCCAAATGCAATAATGGTCTTTGTAACCCTGAGTCATATAAAATGTAATCAAGAAATTTATGAAATCCATTCGGTAGGTGGTGAACTTGGAAGAAGTTAGAAATTAAAAGGTAGCGATTATATTGAAACAAATAAAAAAAAGAAAAAAAAAATTTTCGACTTCACTATGACTTTCTCCAGATCTGAATTACAAACATTTTTCATTGCCAACCTAGAATCTTTTTTCGATTAAAGAAGAGGAAATATATCTACGCAAAAAGTAAGACAATGTGTTTCTAAGATTATCAAATTAAATTAAAAAATAATAATTATATAAATTTAATTAAATATAATTAATTTTTTTAATTCGATGGAATGTCTTGAATAAAGAAATTTTCCCTTGATCTACCTTAGAGATACAAAGCTGTAAATAGGGTTTTATAAAAACTTAAACTTCTAATACCCTATCCAGATTGCAATAATATAAAAATGAATATAATATAAAAAGAAATAAACACAGATATAAAAAGAAATAAACACAGAATCTAAACTTTTTAAAATATTCCACTGCAGGTAAAAACAGAGTTTGTTTTAAAATAACTTCAACAATTCAATAATGGTTCAGGTTGTTTTAGTGGGTCTTTTTCAAGTTTTAATAAAATCTTGTAAGTCATTATGAACATTTTTTTTTCATTTAAACAATAAATGAAAAAAAGAATAAATACGAACATTATGAATTATCACATTTAGTTATATATGCTCTTAGGTTCGGATTGAATCGTTTGAAAAATTCAAAAATTTCATATATTTTTGAATTTTTGCACAAAATAGATAGAAAAAATCAACCATGATATAAAAATATATTAGTTAAAAGCCAAAAATATTTTGAAAATTGGATTAAATATTATGGAAGAGGGGATAAAAAAGACACAAAGCAAAAAAAATCCTCTAATTCAGGTATTTATGAATTTTGTTCAGATGCTTGCAAATAATTGAAGATATATATTATTTAGTTCCCTAACTAAGAAATGGGCCTATTACTATTCGGTCTTTAAATATTTGTACATAAATAACTTGAAATGTTAAATTTTTTATGTTATAATGAATTAAAATAACTGTAAAAATATTTTTATCAAATAAAATGCTTATTCTGTAGTTTAATTCAACAGATAATATATAGAGATTACCAAAAGAAATTCAACGAAAAATATTCATCAGATTTCAATTTATGAAGTTTTTCTTAAGATATTTTTACTAAAATTTAGAATTTTATATTAAAAAGGCATTAATATTGAGATCATAATTTAAAGAAGATCTTATATGAATTACATTTTGGTATTAATCAAATATTGCTAATGTTTCATATAGCTTGAAGAGATAATATGTATCATATTTTTCACGAGGCTTTTCACAGCAGTAAATTATTAATTTTAAAGTATTGTAACAAAATATTAAACACTCAATATTCATTAAAAGATAAATAATTAATTACTTATGATTACTATATAGAAACTATTATTTGATGCAATATCAAATCTCTGGATAAACTGTGTATTGCCTTAGTTGGATGATATTTGCAAAGGATTTGAACAAGGAAACACACAGCTGAAATACAGACGTAAAATTTTTTTCTATTATATTTAGCACAAAAAACATACCCACGCTCACAATAATGAATTTTACTCAATTCAAGGAAAATCCTGACTTATTCCATTCATCCTCTTAGGACACTTTCCCATATTAGTTCCAAATATACATCAACGTTAAGTCATTAAAAGATGATATCTAATAAATTTGCGCAATGTTTATTAAATAAAATCCAATTTCCTTGACCAGAAAAAGGCTATTTGTGATTTACTCATTATACAACCGCGATAACTTTGACTATAACTGCTTCCATTTGACAGTTCCGTGAGAAGGTGACGTCGAATCCGAAGGCTGTTTCGTGACTGAGTTGGGCGCTCGATTTCAACTCGTGAGAAAGCGAGAAGCGTCCCCATTCGAAAGTCAATCGAGAAGACCCAACAAATATTTCTTTTGCCTTTTTTCCCAGCCCAATATTGTTTGGGCGGTGTAATAAAATTGAAAGCATTCTGTGGAATTCGACAGATCCAGACTTTTAAAGTAGATGTTTTGCGTTATTTATGTGTTATGAAGTCGGGAAACTTTCAGTACTGATAAAATACCACAAACTTTTGCATTGAAAATGTTTCTAAACATCTAGTTCGTATTCTTATGTTTTGATGTTCCTTGGTTCTGGTAAAATGGTTTTAAAATTTTTTAGCGATTGTAAAAGGGATTCAGATAAAGAAAACATTAGATGGGTATTATATTTCAAATTAAAACATCTGTGCTTTATTTTATTACCGGTGCTCTACAAGAGCAAAATCTTTATATTATAATGCGTTGCCACGATAGACATCTTTTTTTGGGGTAATACTTTAACATAGATTCGTATGTTTCTCTTAATTTATGAAAAAAATCAGAACTGCTTCAAAAATGGCTGCTTACATTTCAAGAGAATAGCGTGTTGTTTATATTTTAATACAGCCTTTACGTTTCTCTGTGACAGGGAAAAATAGCAGCTCTGCTATGATGTTTGCAATGGTGTAGTCAAGATAATCGACGAATGGAATATAATATGATTTGTTTCGTCCTAATCTCCATTTGTAGTATAATAAATGTACATATTTTCTGAATATGGCCTTATTTTTTTCGCTCTTTTATGGTATTTTTTAATTCTAAAAAGCGACATGAATTTACAAATGTTTTCTCTCTTGGGACATCTTAAGATTGGCATTCGGGGCATCTGTTTACACCTTCCCTTCAGGATATTTATCCTCATTTCCACTGAATGTGTATCCTCATTTAGAAACAATATCAATAGACACATGTTCTATTGATAAACCTAATTCAATGCCTCATCCAAAATATTTTATTATATTTTCCCAAAGTAATTACAGTAAAATACATTTCGGTTTCTTATACAACTTTCCTAAATGCTTCATTGATATATCTTAAAAATGAAATGAACTCATTATTTTATTACAATAGTTATATATATCAGGCAATTTCCTGAGATTTTTAGAGTGAATTATTTTTTAGACTTAAGTTCGCTCTTCAATTTGCAGGTTGATATTCCAAGCTATTACTTTCAGTTTCGTAAATGAAAGCATTTATGTTGATAGACAATAAAAATTAGTTCTTTTAAATTTTATTTTTACAGCATTATTCTTAAAATTAACTATCATTAAAACAAAATTACAACCCTCATTTCAAGCAGCGTGAAATAAATTGCCAAACTGTGCATTTCTGTGCGCCAAACTGTCAATAACTGTGCATTTTAATATATAACTAAGTAACATTGATAGAAGGATTTTAAATTCATTCACTTTCAGTATCTGAGAAGGTAGGAAATTATGAATATGTGTCCTTAGAATTAATGGATCACTCAATAATAAAGTCCTAAAGGTCTAGAAGAAAATTCAGTTCAGAAATGCAGGTGGAAAATCTCATAACCTTTATGCACATTTTTATGAGCTTTATTGATATAGCAGCTTTTGAAAGTTGAACAATTAAGAGCTTCGCAGACTTTTATTCATGCTACGACCTTCGGTGATATCGGTACCACCTGCCCAAATGGCTGAGATACTCGGGAGAAACGTTTTCTAACCGCAGAACAGTTTTTTCCCTTTCTTTTCTTCAACTGGGAGCACTTTTTTGTGTCTATTTTCAAAAGAATCGCATGAAGTCTCCAGGGATAAATGGCATTCATGGAACATAAACGCAAGAGCGGCCATGCAAGGAACAAATGCGCACCTAAGTCCAAATCTTTACTTACTTGATGACGAACTATAAAATTTTAAGAAATTTTGCGCCTCTAACAAGTAATCAGAAGCAAAAATCCTTTAACAAAACTGCTTCAAAACGAAACATTTTTATTTTATGCTAATCCGCACAATCTTATAATAATAAAATAATTCCCTAGGATAAAGCTGCTTTCGCGCGATTAGGCCACATGTGACGTCACGATGTTCGAAATCTGCTGTACACAGTCATCGTGATTTTAACATAACCTTGTTTTATGCTTTGGGGAAGCATGAGTGACGTCGGCTAACCTATATTTCGAAAATGTGAAAACACTCCTGCATCGTCACAATAGGCGAATAATAGAGTGCAAGAATTATTCCTAGTAAGCGTTTGGCCCCATGTCTTCAGAGGATTGTCATCCCCTTGTTTGGAGAGTAATATCAACTAAGCAACATGGTGCCACAATGTTCTCACCACTCATTTATCCTGGAAGCCTGTTAAGTACGACCTTGAAAGACAATAATAACTTGTTGACAGAGATTATATACAGAAACATCGACACATAAAACAATCCTTCCTACTCAAACGTTTTTATTGGGAAACTTGGAAACTTGACACGAATATTTCCTAATAGTTTCTTTATAAGAGAACTTTACCATTTTAAGTTGAAACCTAGTTGGGATAGGTTAATATTAATTTGTATAAAATACGTGCTTTTAACTGGTATCAGACATATCAAGCGGACAAATATCTGAATGATCATAAGAATAGATAAAATGTGCACTTGTAAAATGAGAGGCATTTTCAACTAAAAGAAAAGAATTTTTATCGTATACTAACTGGTAGCCGGCGCTTTGCTGCCGAAGAAGAAATAATTTTGGAAATATTCTTTGAAATTTAAAATAACTGTCTTGTTTAATTAGGAATGATAGAAAGAATAATATTTATTTTCGTATACATGCATACAAGGAATACATTCATTGAAATTGAGTCATATATAAAGAAGAAGCGTAAATAATATTAATTTTTTAACTTTATTATCAAAACTTTAGGGTTGGCAATATTTTTTTTTGTTTTTCCATAATCAATAGAAACAAATAAATGTAAGTAATCAGTATTCAAAATTTCATCGCAATCGGATGAGCGGCAAGGCACCGCATAAGAGACATACAGACAAGCATTTATTTTTATTTATGTAGATGTACCTATAATAGCAAAGTTAATAAAGATCAGAGACAGAAATATTAGCATAATAGTCTCCCTAATAAAAAAAAAAAACTTATTGGAGGAACTTGAGTACTTGACATGGAGCTTTTAGGAGCTTTTTTAGAAGACATCTTAAATAACTGGATGTTTAAGACTAAGTTAGAGGGGAAATAATAATTTTGAAAAATATATAGGTAAAGAATTATTTAAGAGGAAACAAAATATTTTAACAAAGTTTAGAAAGTTATTGAAGTCTTACCTGTACTTGGAAAGTCAACCTTCAATTAAAATATATTTTAGATTATGGGGTTACATGATATTTTATTATATATTTTAAATGTCAGAATTTCTGATATTTTTATCCCACCCGATTTAGTTCGTGAGCTGGTGAGTCGACATGGAATATGTTTCTTTTTTTTTAATCTATTCACAGCTTTTCTTCAACAACATTAATTACAATTTTTTAAAAAATAAAATTCGTTTTCAATTGAAAAATCCATGTATTGATACTAACCTCCTCTACTTTTATATGAAATAGTTTTCTTCGAAAAGAAGAATAACTGTTGTTAACTGAAAATAGATTTATTTTTCCCTTCATGATTAAGAAGAGATCATTAAAATACATTTGCAAAGTCCTTTGTTAGAGCAAGCACAAATGCAGTCAGAATGGGACGGCAGAAAGCAGGGGGAAAAAAGGAACCCGAGAATTTTTTTAAAATTTATATAGTTTTAGATGGAAATTTTCTTAGACGACATTTTGAATTCAGCACTTGGTAGCGTCGTGGTGGGAAAGGGAAAAAACTCGCATTTCAAAATTTAAATTTTAATGAAAGCCGAGTTCGAGTGATTAAAAAACAATAATTCTTAGAACGCGAATAAACTCAAATTATTATATGTATATTCCGCAAGTAGCAAAGCCTAACTAGCTATATTTTATTGAAAGTTACAGTTAATGGAAATTCACCAATCAGATCATCATTCATTTCTATTCTATGTCTATTTCTTCTAGATATTCAATACGCTTATGCTAAATATGTATTGTATGCTTTTTTACTCATCCTTCTTCATTTACCACTGATATTCACGTACTACGAAACTGACAATGCTAATTACTGAACTAGAAAACTTAATACAAATGAATTTGGAGATAAGCTTGATAAAACTTGGAAATAAGTTGAAAATAAACAAGAAAAAATATTGAAAGATATTCGAAATTCAATGGAAGAATGGAAGAATATTAAGAATGGTAATTAAGTAAGTAGCGTATTATATCATAAAATACTGATAATTAATATTTTAATCCAGCAATTATCTAAAACTAATTATCATAATTACCATTATAATAAGACAGAAAACTCACCTAGTTAAATTGTAATAAAATAAAATTCAACAATTTTTAAGAAGTTTATTAATAAAAATAGAATCTGCAAAGATAATACTCATAGCATTTTTAGGTAACGTTGATTTTCTCATTAATATGAAATTGGAATATTATTTCAATTCATTTGCCAAATTTTCTATTTTGAATTTAAGCAATAGCTATTATGGGATAGAACTCACGGATTTGAACCTTAGTCATAAGTCAAGGACCGTTCTCCGAATTTCCAAGCCATACTAACTTGTCCATGTTTGACATATAATGGATTTGATGTGAAATAGGTCTATGCATGATGGAAATACTGTAAAATTTAGACTTGAACTCAAAATTATATATCACGATAAGGAAACTAACCCATAAAGTCCCAAGGGGCAAGGAGAAAGAAGGGTCCATTGATGAAAAAAATAATAATAAATTTCTGACAGTTTTAAATTAGACGAAAAAGATTTGTTGAATTTCTGGATGAAGAAAAAATATTTCCAGTAATTAAAACGGCATGTAGAAGATTTTAAAGTTCCCCATTAGGCTAAGTGGTCAAAAGCAAGCGATAAAATAGCTGAGCATATATGTACAAAATTAAAACAAGATTTTTTAAAAATCCTCTGAAAGAAAATTTTATCATGCTGGAACCAAATTCTTTGATGGTGGAACATTATAATAAGCAAAAAAGAATTATGAACATGATATAGTTTGATTTAATTTTAAATTGGCACTCTCAAAAAAACTTAATACCATCGATTGTTTCCTATAACGATATCCCACAAAATATATTAGTTGGAAAATCCAAACAATAGAAATAAACTATGAAAGAACACCATTTTCGGAGCCTAACTGGTTTTTAACTGAGAAAAAAAGACTAGATAAATTCAATAAGTGATTATTTTTAGCAACTGACAAGATATATTCTAATTTGATAGCCATTTTTCCGCCATTTGATATGTCCAGTAGCAAGCAGCATTCTTTCCTCCTTCCGACCTATCGCCTACGCCTTACAAAGCCACTGTAATAAAAGCTTCTTTATCGGGGTATTGTGCCTACATATTTCCTTCCTCTTCATGAAGCGAAAAGTTCAGCCTCGTATGAAGAAACGAAACGAGTTCGATTGCCGAGCGACAACCTTTAAAATCTTCAAGTCGATCGAGGTTGTCGGTAGGTCAAATTTCTTGGATGGTCGCTCTTCTACGAAGATGAATACACATAATAAAGTAGTTTGGAAGAGATTCTTCTAATTTATGGCGTGAAACAGAGTTAAGCTGGAATTTCGTCAAGTTTGTTTCATGAGAAATTTTATTGCCAATTACACTGCATGTAAAACTAAGCAAGTTGTTTACTTGAATGTGTTAAGATTTTAAGTGAGAAAGATAAAAAAGATGTGGGAAAAACCTTAGTTCTGAGAAAAGATAGTTAAATACAGCTGAATCTGCCCTTGCCATGCTTGTTTGCTCATAATCATTGTAACTATTAGAATGAGTTATATCAATATGCTTTTTTTTAAAAACTGGTTTTAATTTTTGCATCACAAACAACGAAATGGGAAATTTCAAATCAAAAAACTTTTTTAATATTGAGTTAAAATTTTATTAAGTTAATTAATAAAATAATACATTATAGAAACCAGAATACCTTTAATATCGATAGCACTTTAAAGGATAAGCTTGCAAAATGAAAGTCCAAACAAATGATAACCTAATTTCTATATTTTTATATCATTTAACACACATGAATAGTAAATGTGGATTATTTGACACGGTATAAAAAAAAAGAATAAATTCATGATGATTATTTGTTTATTACACAGCCAAGGCTCGAAAAATGCAGGCTTTCAAGAAATTGCAGTTATATAATAATACGATTTCGAATCATCGCAATGTGAAGAAATTGGTTTATAAATTTCAACCAAATTTCCTAAAGATAAATACCTTAGGGATATAGAGATAAAAACCTATTACACAATGGTTTGTGTTTTAGAAAAATGAGGAAATGTCGGTAGGATTTTTTTTAATTTTGTGATGAGTTATTCCAATAAGTACAAACTAATGCTTCATTAATCGTTGCGTTAGTATTAGGATACACTTCGAGCTTTGATGAAACATTCTTCAAACAATCGATTAACGATAATCATTAATGTTGCATTCCTATACAAAGAAAAATTAGTCTTCCAAGGTGAAAATCAAATAGTCCCCAAAATCTCGAAAATCCTCATTTAAGAAACAAATTATGAATTCAAATGACAATCAATACATCAAATCTAAGTTTCAATGTCGAATGTAATTTATTATGTTCAATAATAATTCTCACAGATCACCCTTCTATAATTATAGCTACTCAGCCAATTCCAAGTGCACGCTCAGCTTATAGGCATTCCAAGATTAATTGGAGTAACAAAAGCCTTCAAATTCCTATTTTATAATCGTGATATCGATCGCAGTTCCGAACAGCCCTAATTTAAAACAACACAAAATCACTGTGTTTAGTGATTGCTCCGTAAATACTGATGATGATAGTAAACTCAGGCATTTTATTAAAAGTATCAGCAAGGTTATCAACGCAAGGTGCACGTGAGCAAGGCCATGCGTCAACGCCTTTTTTGTACCAAGAGTTTGCAACAATAGGTTTAAGTTTGGATGATAAAGAGAAAGAGAATCAGACTCACCTTGACTGAAATCATCGGCTGTTGCAAATTCATGGAGCAGAAAAAATGATAATAAGCTTGATAAACATAGTTTAAGGCCACACCTTATAGTCCTTTTGTGCATATTTAATACTACAGTGATTTTCCCACTTTGGCCAGGATTTCGCAGGAAAGTGAAGGAAACGTAGATGACCTGGAAAAAAAATACTGAATGAATTACTGGGTCATTATTAAATACAACGTGTTATCAAGATCAACACAAAAAGCTGAGTGATTCCGTTTATTTCAGATTTTACCGTATACTCTGTGCTAGTTTCATTATGGAAGCATGGAACTTCTTTATGATCTTGTCTGTCATTTTACACGAAACATTTGTATAACATAAATGGAGCAAAAATGCAAATTGTTAAAGCATATGATATGAAATTGTTACTCCTTTTCAAATTGAAGAAAAATGAACCAGTAATGTGGCTATGATCTCTTTTCAAAATAGTTACATAGAAACATAAATTTTCTTCGGATTCATAATTTTAATTAATGATTTATTTATTTTTTGAAAATAAATTTTCGTTTCTGCTATATGAAGAAAAGATGTATATGTGCATGAAGAAAACAAATGATATTGCTCATGAAGAAAATAAATCAAATCCCTTCTTATTCTTTTCACGTATTTACTTGTTAAATCTTCAACTCTTAATTATTAATAACAGTCGCCAAGATCTCTGATGAATATCATTTTATTTTAGTTATATTTGAGTGTTTCTAATGTAAATATTTATTGGTGCAGTAGAGAATAAATTACATAAGCCCGCTTCATTATTATTATTATTAATGTCATTATTTCAAAGAAAAAGAACCATAGTTTAGATAATAGCACACTTGTTTAAAGAAAACGACTGGTCAATTAAATTAGAAAAATAAATTGTTTTTCACGAGCGATCTGAGATTTCAGAATTAATTATAATGTCAGAAATGAGGTTATTAAACAAATTTATTTTTGTCAAAACAATGTAGTAGATTTAAAATGCAATTAAAATTATACGAATGTTAAACCTGATACATAAATCACATGAGAAATAAAAACTGCATAACTGAAACAAACCAATTTCGTAAAAATATAAAGCACATCTAATTATTCTATAAGGAAGCAGCTTATTTGGCTTCCTCATCTGAGGTACACAAATAGTCTTTTCATATAGTGTGGTCCCTGTTTTTATATAAAGAGAATTCTTTAAATATATATCAGATCCACAAGGTTGTTTAGTTAATACATTTAATACATTTTAAAAAAGGAATACAACTAAAACATGAATTTTCAAATTTAGATGTGATGCATTTAGATTTAGAAGTATAAGTAATTACAGAATCAAAGTTTGAAAAAAAACCTTTACAAATGGATCTATCATCATGGAAATACTGATAGATTTAAATTAAGATATTTTTCCTTAATAACTTAATATAAATTGTTTTCACTATTTATTGTCTCGCGATTTGAATAGAAACAAACAAACCAGATGAGATTTCCGTCTCATTATCCGGTCATAGCTCAAAGTGATATGATTGTCGCTGACAATCTATCCTACCTGTATCCAGTTTGACAAATATTGAATAAAATAGCCCTCTCACAATTGTGACAAATAATCTAACAAAATTAGGTTAGATAAAACTTCCTGTTTTGTAACTATCCAACGGAACTTTAGGGACATTCTATGAAATATAGTATATGGTGAAACATACAAAATTCAAATGTATTTTTTGAATCCGAGAGAAATTTTTTCATATAAACCTACTAGTCCATCAAGGCAAAATTTCCAAAAAAAATTAGAACATGTAATTTAAATGTCAGGCAAAAGATCTCAAAAACAGTTTCTTCTATGCATCAAAAAATATCCACGTAAGATTTTAAAAAGTCAAGTAACTGATTTGGAATTGGAAGAGTTTAAGTGATCGTAATATCTTTAAAACTTTAAAATATATTTTCTATCTATGAATCATTGTGATCTCAAATACATTCCTTTACAAATACCGGTTTTTACAAATATGAATAAATTCATAACTATTTTTAAGATCGAATATATAAATAGCTCTTTTTTCATCAGAAAACTACCAAAATAGTTTGGTTGGCCTAGTTTAAAATCCATGCAAATGGGAATATAAATATATATGGATACTCTGATAATTACTTCAAATATTCACAAAGAACACTAATTAACGTTTTTAAAATATCTACTATTAGCAATAAATAACACTATTAAAATGTCTATTAAATAACGTTTTAAAAATATTTCACTAGGAACATTATTTCGATAAACGAACTTACAAGGGTTTTAAAATAGAGGTTTTGAAAATCGTCGATTTTTTTTCAAATCCACATTTAAAAATTTAAAGGGAACAGTGGAGATTATCTATTATTTCCATATTTCGAATTTTTTAAAATTGAAATATTAAAATCCATATTCTGTGCTCATAGTAATTTTTCAACAGCACAAATAATTGCGTTAAGAAAGTGTTTCTAAATTCTTCCTAAAGCTTATTGATATACTTTTTTCATATATTGCAGTCAAGTTTCTTTTATTCTTTTTCGTTAATTCATGAATAAATAATTTAAACAAAATTCAATTATTTTTTTAATTCCATGTATTGAAATTTTTTCTTCATACAGTTTACAAAAGTATAGGAAATTCACAAGTCTAGTAGGATAAATTGTTACAGTTTTCTGTTTTGCAAATTTATTAATTAATTTCATTCAGTAAACTGCCTCTAGTTAAAATGAACATGTACTTGCGATAATAGATAACATAGAGATATTAACTATTCATCAGTAAAAGCTTAACATGGGAAGGTAAGCTGACTCAAATTTATTATATTAATGCTAATAATATATGTATCAAAAAATAAATGAGTATATAGTTCTAATTAAAAATAATATTCAAAATACCATTAATTTTATGTGAATTCCCAAAACTTAAAAAAAAAAAAAAAAAAAACTATACCAAATAAAAAGAAATTCCATTTAAATATTAAATTGAAATTATAGAAGATATAGTATCAAAACATTGCAACTTACATGAGTAAATTAGTAATTGTCCGCATTATAACATATTATCTAACAAAAATTCAAATAAATTAAGTACGTTAAATAAAGCTAAAATTCGCTAAATAAGTTAAATAAAAAATGCTAAAATAAATCAAATAAAATAAATAATTTGAATGTCATTTCAATATAATAAACAGTAATATAATCAATGGGAAATTAATAAAGTTAAAAAATAATTACGATAAATATTGCGTGCGTCCGAAATAATCTGCAAACAATTATTTAAAGATGAAAAACAGAAACTCAAAAATATGGCAAAAATAAAAATCAGCATCTTTAACTAATTGACCCAAATCCATTACTTATCGATAACCAGTCTCAAGAAGTATGAAATTCTTCTTATCTTTAAAAACGGATTGCTAGAAAATAGATTTAGCAAATGAGTTCATCTTTCTTAAGTATATAATTCAAAAATTATCTTTCTTCATAAAATAAACAAATACGATAAAAATTATGAATATTAAAAGATTTGCATGGGTTTTCTTATCCATCCATTCTAATCAAATGATATCATTCTCGCTAATTAGGCTTACAGCTTCTCATTCAACCGGAATTGTTCACACACTTTTTTATCAACACAATCTTGAACTTCTTAAGATCTGTAAACTTCATGCAATAATGTCAACATCAGGATTTTTTTTACGGTTGAATGAACGAAGATTCTCTACTTTTCTTGTTTAATCTTCTTCGGCAGGTATACTTGGCGTTTGAAATCAGGATCTAATAAGAATCAAAATTAGAACGGTTTGATATACATTTTTTTTTTTCAAAATTGCCGTTTCATTGTCTATCTAAATAAATCCTTGAAAATGGAATATCAAACTGATTTTGTGAGTGTATTGTCGAAACCTACAAAAATTGATAATCTTTTCCGAATCAAGGTTTCATTTTCTATTTAATTTTTCCCATTCAATAAATGAAAAAAAAATTTGATATTATTAATAGGTTTTGAAAATTTTCAATGCATAAAAATAAAGTTCGGGTTTTTTTTTAAGACTCAAACCTCAGTTGAAAGATGAATCAGTTGAATTCAGTTCAACTAAACTCAGTTAAAATTATGGTTATTTAATTAGCTTTAAAAGATTTTAAAAGAAGATCTAATTAGTATATATCAAATTTAAAAAAAGAACAATTTACACATCATAATTTCAATGTAAAATTATGTGTATTTTTCATACAAATCATCATTGTAATTACTTTCAAGTTACCAAATTTTAAATACCAGGGTTTCATTTCCAAACATATATATTTCGAATATAATTTTATACTGCTTAAAATTTATCATATGTTTCATACATTTTTAAGTCTAACATGTGTAGTTCATGTGATAAAAATTTGAATAACTTATTGCGTAGTTCCATTTTTAAAATTTCTTTTTGATATGAAATCAAAAAGTTTAAAATTTATGTAAACATAAACAGTTATTTTTAAAGTAATGATTATCCATTTATGCAATTAGCGGGCATTATTGTTATAAATAAATAGTTTTTTTTTATTTATAACAGAAAAAATTTTGTTCCATACTTTCTTTTTCTGTTGAAAATCCAATATTCGAAGAAATTCTATGAATAAAAAATTCCAATATATTGTAAAACTACATTGCTAACGTTGTCGATAGATTATATTCGAAAACCGTAAGTAAATATTGGCTTGATTATCATTAATATCATGTTAAACCAAAATTGCTTTCAGTAAAATACCAAATAAAAAAAACATTAGTCTCTCATACCCAAAAAAAATTATTATTATTCAGCACTAACAAATGCCTTCTAAAAATAAAGATCAAATAATTTTTCATCAAATTTACTATGAATATTTTTAACAAAAATTATAAACAAATGTGAACCAAATTTTATCAATACAATATTAAGTAATTAAAACAACAGTTGTTAGATTATTTATGATAATACCTTAATTAAAAGCATACGAAATCAAATTTCAATGAAATGAAATTCAATGACATAATAAGATAAAACATGTCTTATTTTAAAAATAAACTGCTTATGAAAATTCCCACATCCCATAAACTATCTTAATAGAATTAAATCGATTTTACGCTACACAAAAAGACCATGCATATTTTAGAAAAGGAACTATTCATCTTTCAATTGAGTGCCACAAGATTTAGATTTCCTCTTTCCCATGGCATTTTGAATCCAAATAGATGCCTTTTTATCTTTCAAAAAATAAAATAAATCGATTTAGCCTTATTTGCAACAAACAAAATCATCACAAACTAGTTTTATAAAGGAGTAGTTTCTGGTTTTCCTTATCCTAGTTTGCGCCTTTAGCTTAACATTAACACACCCTGCTTAATCAAAAGAACTAAAGCACAGACTATCGCTCCGAAGTTTTCTTCATAATGTCCACACCACAATAGTCGATCCGAATAACGGAAAGAACATTAACCTACAGAGAGATCTATTGCTTCAGCTTTAACTATGAGGCATAAATCTTAAAGCAGTTATTATTATTATATTTTTATGAGCGTCAATAAAAGATCGATTATAGAAAGACGTATTTTTAGACCACTTTTGAGGTGTTAATGTTTGTTTAGTTTTTTTTTTTAAATATTTGTATAGTACATTTAAGAGAAAAGTTTATTTTTATTTCAGATAGAGGAAAATATTTATTTCAGTATTTTATTTCTTTACATAAGTGCTCTGAAAAATGTCTTTTGTGTTCATAGTGACTTACTGAAGATAATTTTCATTCCATTTAGGGATGAGAATCTTTTTCACATCTTAGATATCAATTTTATTTCGTTCAATAATTTCTTTTCAAATCATAAGTTTGATTCATTGCCCTTCAGAAACCACTATGCAAGAGCAAATATTGAGTCTGCTGTTGAGATTGTATTCATCCTTATATTTTTCGTATTTTTTTTTTATTATTTTATAAACACTTCAAACTGTTTATTCTTTTCTTTACCCTGTTAATAAGTTGTAAATTCAAGAAGCACACCACTTTGCCTGTCTTTTTAAGATTGTAAACATAATAACTTGCTTTTTAATAATAAGTATTCTGCTTCTACTTCAACAAAATATTAAACAGGAATTGTTTTGCTTAACTTTCAACTCTTGAAAAATTTATAACAGTGGGTAAAGCGGACATTAACATCTTTAATTATTTCATAATTTCTTTATAAAATTTCTTGAAGAATCTAAATCGGTAAAAAGAAATAAACGGAAATGGTCGTACATAAAATTTATAGCAATTTCGACAACAGAAAAAAATAAAAAATCTAAGTAACCAATAGTAAAAAAAAATTTCAAGAGTTAAAAAAAGCGATTTCTTGATGGGCTTGAATTTCTTATATAATAAATAGATTTATTATTCAAACAAAGAATTTAGTTTAGTTTAGTTATATTAACGTCCCATTATAAAGCAACACTAGGGCTATTTTGGAATGGACATCGTCATTTTGTACCACGGTCAGATGACGCTTCATTCAAAGAAATAAATTGGTCTTTAGCCGTTTAATTTTCTTCAAATCTGGCTCCGTTATTTAAAATTTTTTTCAATTCTGCTGAAATTTGATTATTATTTTATTCATAGTGTTATTAACCTGCAAAAAAATGCTTAGGGGCTTTTTTACAATAGTTTAATCAAAAATTTAACTTTGATTCAAAAATAATTTCATCCAAAGTTATATATACATATCATTGCTGATTTATTAAAATGCCATACATAAAAAAAAAACATTCTTATATACAAATGAAATTCTGATTAAACGGCCGAACTCACTACTGGCACATGGCATTTCGTTTTTGATTTGAAACTTGAACACTATCGACAGCTCACTTTGAGAACAGATGTAGCTTACCTAGCTAAGCCAAGAGCAAAAACGGATTCAATTTATTTTTTAAATATATATCTATTATCAATGATTCATTTCGAGGAAGTTGTGATTGACTGACTGGTTTTTTTAGCACAAGGACTGATATTTGCTAAGCTGCATCATCAAGGAAGTTGAGAAAAACTATATGTCATCATAAAATGCTTCTTAGTGAGAGGTGTATTCAAAATCAATGAATAGAATATCACGAGATTTTGTTTTAAAAAGAAACAAATGATTTAATATTTTTCTAAAAGAAAAATAATAAAAAAAACTCAAGCGATATTTGTAAGAGATGGTGAAAATTTCCGGTACACTCAAAACATCTTGTACTTTATTTTTTCTCAACCTAAAGTAGCCTTTTAACGTCTTAATTCTAGTTTGCTTTTAAAGTGGTAAAGATTAAGGCGTTCCCACTTCCATCCTTCTAAAAGGATGCTAAGCTTTCATTTTCGTTCCACTCTTAAGTAATATGACAGCTTAGAAAACACCTTCTAAGTAATGTTCTTTTTTTATTTCACGTTTTGAAAAGTGCCAATTGAAAACTTTCATAGGATTGTATAGCAAAAAATAATCATAACTTAAGTTTAAAAAATGATGAAGAGATAAAGATTTTTTTCACTAAGGATAATACAAACACAAAAGAAAGGAATAGTATATTATTAACTTTGATTCTAGATTAAACTCTGTAGGTTTAAATAACCGAAAAATAATTTTTCTTTTATTAACTCAATCACCAATAAGACATAGCGTTCAACTATTTAGATGTTTATACACAGATAATTATTCCATCGTGATGTCGTAGGACAGCATCTTTACAAATAATCACCAGAGTCAATAGACTTAATTTTAAAAAAATAATGGAGAGACAGATCTTCTAATTTTTTAAGAAAGAATAATTCAACTACATGAGAAAATTTTATTATTTATTTCAACTGTAGATTACTTTTTATTGGTTTGATTAAACTTGAATTAAGCAATAATAAGCATGGTTTTTATTTTTTAACCCAATTATCGATAATAAAAAAAATCTTCAAAAGATATTTATAATTCCATGGTCATATTATCTGAATCCCTTATACAATATATATAAAAAATCAAATAGAGGAAATTATATTGTTGCTATCATATAAAAATATCGTTTGGCTCGGTGGGAAACAAATTTCTACTACAAACAGAAAATTTTCTCATTTCAAATACACATCTCCTTTCTTAAAAACTGTTATTTATTGAAACAAACATAAGAAAATCAGTTAAGTAATTATTTGCAAAGTGTGAGAAAAAGGAACTGGTTAGATACTGCATACACACAGGTGGTACAACAGAGATGTCCATGAATTGCGATTGTAACAATCACAGAAATATAGTTGACGGTACAAAGTTTCGAACAGAAGCGAGTTCATAGCCGAACAAATAACTGCAATTGACTAGGTGAGGGGGAAACCATCAAAGTAATGGAGGATTCATTGCGAACGAAACGGCATTTTCTATTTTGTTTTTTAAAGCTCTTTTTTTTCCGGTTCGAATCCATTTCTATTTTGCACATATATGAGGAGATAATGCATTTTGTTTTTCTGCATTTTTCTGTTTCCGGGTGTGAACTGAGTCACGTATATCGGGCATTAAAAAATGTGCCCAAAGAAAAAAAATGCATATTTTTTAATGCGATGTAATACTACAGATAATACTTAACTTTTTATAACAACAATGCAACTCAGCTTTCTTTTGTTTTCTTAATATATCTAATATTATATATTATGTTTGCAGGAAAAAATTACTAGAAATGAAAACTATTGTATAAGCTATTTGTCTTTATTTGCTAACTAATAAGCTATTTGTAAGATAGCTCTAATGTAAGCAAAAATAGAAAGTTGACAATTTTTTTTTTAAATCTAAATTCTTTTTAATTTTGTTTAAAATTCTATCTCATACAGTAGCTAAATAATGCGTCTTTAAATCTATTTATTTCCCTTTAAAGTTAAATATGACAAACGGGATATTAAAAAACTATGAAGCAGGCATACTATATTCTTTCTGTGCACTTTCCACTAGTTTAATGTTTACACGTGGAATACCGAATAAAATAAATCCTCTAAAGAGCAATTTTTAAATATGTTAGAGAAAAGTAAGCGCTTAAAATATATCCGCTAATTAAACATTTCTACACATACTTTGAAGATAAAAGAAGTTTTTTCAAAATACATATATCGAATTTAGAGGGCTACGAATAATTAATATATATAATACTTATCAGGATGCTATGTGAAAAGAAACATATAGAATGAAATTAAATATATAAAGATAACGAATTATTATTTTCTTAGCAAAATAATAATTCGTTTGAAAGATGTTTTGATTAAGAACAAAAATATCGAATGCAAATTTTTACTGCAGATTACTTATGGCGCAAAATATTAAATAAGTTGTATAAAGAAAAAAAATCATTTTTAATGGAAAATAAGTTTTTTAAAATATAGCCTTGACATCAAGATTATACCTGCATTAATTAAAAACTATTGACTTTATTAAAAAACAAATAAATAAATGAAAAATATCAAATAAGTTGCTTGACTTTTATAATGCATTATAAATATTCCCTCACTTTAAAATTATATAAATATTTACTTTATTTTTATAATATGATGAAAAAATATTGGACATTTATTTTAATAAAGGATAATGAAGACAAAAAAATTGCAATTCTTCTTTCATCACAAATTTTGATTTCAATTTTGTAGAACAAAAAATTACAGATTTTCTTTCAATTATATTTGACAACCATTTTAGTTTATTTCCACGAAAGAATATTTTTACAGCGTTCCTTAATATTTTTTTATTGAACCTTTGATATACTTCACAAAGTACCCTCTGCTTTTTCTATTTCAATGATATGAAAAAAAGCACATGATTCACACGCGTTCAAAACAAGTTAAAATCGCTGGCAGTGTATTAATAGAATAAAATTGTCAACGAATGTAAAAAGTTAAGTGAAACGAAACAATGAAAGAAAGGAATTGTTGGTTAAAAAGCGTTTCGAATTTAAGTTGTTTTCATGCTTTTTCTTTCATTTAAATTTGATTTATTTGGTTTTTGACTTTATCATACGATATTAAATTTATCGATTCATAAAAATAGTATTGGAAAGTTAGCATTAGATGATTTCAGAAATTATATATTGCAGCATATTGTAAAGCTGAAGTACTGATTGTTTATCTTGTCATTTTGTCAAATAAATTTTATTGAAACGTATTACCCATTTCTTCAGTTTAGAATCAATTTTGTTCCTTTCATCTGCCGCATCTCACAAAATATCTCTAACGTTTGTAGTTTTTTTTAAGAAATTATTCTTAGGAAATTTATTTTTCCAAGAAACAATTTCCTCATTTTTTCAAGAAAAAAATTCTTATTCATTTTTACTTACATTTTTTACATTCCTAAATGCCGTATTCTGAAATCAAGAAGCCTGAAATGCATTTTTTCTTTTATTAAACAATTAAAATTTAAGAAGAAACTCATTTAAATTTCTACAATATTTTTTCACGTAATCCATGCTGCTTTCGGAGATTTAATTACTTGAATTACATTTTATCTTTGATTTACATCTTAATATACTTAAAGGGAAGAGCACAGTATAATTATTTGTGAAACTAATTAAAAAACCATAATAGTCGGAATGAAATAAAAAAACATACAGCAAAAATCCATTAAGTCCAGCACTGCTTAAGTAAATCTAGAAGTTTGTTTCTTGAATCCTTTCAAGAAAAATATATTTAAACAACAAAGCCTGTATTCAATCCCTAAAACATACAATTATTTTTTAAAAAATTATATCCTATATCGTAAATATTTAAAAATATAATTAAAAAAGCAGTAAAAATTTGTTGTGTAAGTCAAGCATTGGGTAAGACACTGCATACCAAGTACGTACACAGTGCCTTGCACACTCCCTACAAGCCCATCTGAAGATATCATATTACTGAAAGAATCGGAATAGCGAAGAACTGAATTATACAGAGGCTACTATATGCCATATCTGACAGAATTTTGAAATTCATTCAAATCATAGATGTATTGAACTGAAAGATATTCACTAAGAATTCAGTGGCCGTTGTGCTGCATTTGAAAATTATATCAATTGCTATCTTAATTGATTTAATGGACAATGTACTTTTTGTAGATGAATTTACAAATATAACGGAATGCTCTGCAGAATGGAAAAAATCCTATTTATCGACCTAGTCTTAAAAACGAGATGAAATGAACTTATAATTCAAAGTTCATTTTAATGTATCAATACATTTTAAGTTATCAAGGAAACCTCGTATTTCGTAACTAAATTTGTTACATTAATAATACCTAACCGAAAACAATATCGATGACTCTAAAATGTAAAATTTGTAAAAAATTCCGTTTAAATAAGTGCAAATTAAAATATTAAGATATGTTTAAAATGAAAGGCTTTTCAATTCGCAAAATGAATTTTATTTTCGTTTTGTAAACGTATCACCAATAATTAATTTTAAGTATATCCTTAATAGTTTAGATTTTCAATAATAATATTACAAATTTTAAAAATAATGATATCTTATTATGCTTCGAAGTTTAACTGTGGAAAACTTATATAATAAAATTGCAAATCTCATTTTTCTTATCTGTAATAAAAGAATTAATCTTTTGAAATAAAAAGGAATTAGTTATGAAAGTTATATAGTTGCTTTTTAGTCATTTATTAAAGAAACTATACCATTCTTTGGAGTATCCCCTACCTATCTTTTGTGCTCCAAATTTTAAAATAGATGAAGAAGAATAGTTAATTCCATCCAATCGGTATTTTAATTCGTCGCAACAATACTTAATTATGTATATTTTCATATTTATCAGCAGTTATGAGTGCACACAGTATTTTTTAAAAATTTCAATACACTGCTAGTTTAATATACACATTCAGTTATATCAAAATAGAAGGCATTCTTCTCAACAAGCTATGGACAAAAAATTGGATATTTTTAATGATTAATACGGAATTATCTTATTAAAAACTATTAAGAGCTTTTATATGCCTGCACACTGTTCTAATTTGATGTTAGCAGATAATCAATTGCCTTGTTCACTGTTCACAATACCCTGACATCTTTTGTCACAGAATCTAGATGTTTATTTCGATGCGGAAAAAAACAGAACATAATAAATATGGCCAAATCCCCTTCACTCCTTACAAAATCCTCCGTCACATAGACTACAACATTGACACGACAATCACTTAAACTATAGACATTGAAATTGTGCCAATCTTCGGGTAAGCCACAGAAAAAAAGCCCTAAGTACTGGTAATAAATACTCTGGGAAAGTAACTGACCTTGACTTTTTATTTAGTGGAAACATAAATTATTTGTGGTTTAGAAGTGATTAAATAGTCACAGAATGCCAAATCATTGTAATAGCAATAATTTTATAAAAACAAGTAGTGTTAATTTCCAAATGTTTCGTTTCGTTTAGTTTAGTTTAGTTATATTAACGTCCCGTTTAAAGCAACACGAGGGCTATTTTGGGACGGACCTCGTAATTTTGAACCATGGTCAGATGATGAGGACGACACCTGAACTGGCACCCCCTCTCCACACCACGCCACACCAACGGGAGGACGTTTGGCCTGACAGATTTAACGTGCTAGAGACCCCCTCACACGATGGTTCTCGAACCTGAAACCCTCCGGTTCCGAAGCCGAGACCTTACCACCAAATATTTCATGGACAATGTAAATTTTTTCAACGCGGTTATCTACTAACCCAGGAAACGGCCTTCGAAATTTTAAATTAATATGAAAGAAAGCCATATTCATACTGAACGAAAGGGCATTAAAAACAGGTGGGGTCATCCGTACCATTTTACATAACAGAAGAATTCTGATTAAGAGTCGTAGTATACATTTAATTTTACAACAATGCTAGTTTTTTCTAAGAATCAAGCAATGGGTACACAACAAAAAAATGGAATCTCAAATAATAGATTCATTCTAATACACGAAATGGGTCAAAATCATGACTTTGAAAAAGAAAAGCCTAGTAGTCAAACAGGTTGTCTTAAGTACATTTTGCCAGCATACCGTGAAGAAAACGAAAAATTGGCGGACTATAAATCATTCCTCTCCGGAAGGCGCGGTTCTTCATTACAGTTTGCGGATAAATAACCCACATATATAATCTCAAGTGTGGCCAAAGAAAGCAATTATCACCTCCGCTTTGACCCATTTCGTTTCGATTCATTTTCTATTTCTTTCTTCCACTAAATGCAATTTTCCAGAAAATCAATGATCTGTTAGCTACTTCAAATTGCAAAAAATTAAACAGATATGGCAAATAAATTTATTAATGGCGGTTCAGGGTCAGTTCCGGAGCGATTCGATTAAAATCTGATAATATCCATTGTTTATTAGAGTTCTTCGACTCAGATTCTATCTGGTCGGGAGGTGATGGGGAAATTTAAAGTAATAGACAAGCAGTAAATCAGCTACAGTGCTTTGTAAGAGTATCTGAACTATGTTAAATGACCATTATTCGATCCTTATCAGGGCAATGAATCTAGAGGGAAATTACTATATTCCGATTTTTTTTTGTTTCATTATTCTGAGAATGAATTAATTAAATGTGATACAAAGTTTGATTAAAATAATTAAGAGCCTTTTATTGGTTTTCCAAAACTTGATTGAATAATTAAGAACAAGATATAAGTTAAATGAATTAACTCTTGATTCAATCAATTTTCATTTAATATTGATAGTTACCCTTTAAGCAAATTATTATGCAACAATGACACAATTTTTAGAAATTGAAAGGATATCACTAACCTATATACTTTTTGCAAAACACAAAATGACCAAATATTATTGTTTTTTACTCTTCCTTCAGTCTCGAACAATGCTCTATTAAATTAACAACTCATATTAAAAAAATTTTAAGCTACCTGATTATTTTATAAAATGAGCTTTTGAAGCATTCTTCTACTCAAAGTCTTAAATACATTGAATATAATCATTATGTTTTAATAAATATATATTTACTGTCATAATTTCTTTAAATATTATATGTTTCATTACATTCAATTTGGAATGTTATTTATCATAATTGTAAAAGTAATAGATATCCTAGATCTTCGAAACTGACGGATTCCTTAATCACTGTCTTCTTTTTCAGAATCTGGAAAGTCCTGGAATGAAAGTTAGAAAATCTGGCCGCATTAACTGAAAAGTACTTGGTTAAAAAACTTTCTCTTATCCATATTCATCATGATCAGATGTTAAATACGAAATTTACAGCAATTACCGGGACAGTTCACTCTTTGTCCATCCTCATAGTATCTGAAGTAGTCCCAGGAAGAATTTGGAAAATCTGGCCACATTAACTGAAAAGAACTTGGATAAAAAGCATTATCTTGTCCTCATTTTTAATGTTTCGATATCAAATGCGATATTTGCAATGATGACCGAACCTGCCAACAATAAAAACACTAGCTGTCTGTCTGGATTACCTTGTAATGGGGACAATTTACCAATGAGTTCAACGGCAAATACTCTGCATGTAAGTTCTATCTTTTACCATGATTTCTTTAAGTAACAATCTACACTTAATCCTTTTAAAACAACATTTACCTATAATACGGAAAAAATAGATATTTCCATACAACATGAAGAAAATTCGAAACTTTTAGGAATAAAAATATCGACAGTTGTCTTACAACGGAGCATCGTAAAAATATATAAAGAATTGACTGTACCAATGAAGTAATGGAAATATGGGTTTTAAATATCGTTCATACATTGTTAACTATCCTGATGTCGTTAATTAGTAGTTAATACTACCACTTATTTCAGTATCCTCATGCCATTAATTATAAGTTAATACTGTCAATTATTTCACTATCTTGATGTCGTTAATTAGTAGTTAATACTATCAATTATTTCCCTATCTTGATGTCGTTAATTAGTAGCTAATACTATCAATTATTTCACTATCTTGATGTCGTTAATTAGTAGTTAATACTATCAATTATTTTCAATTATTTTTTCAGTGACTTCTTGAGACTTATCATTATATCACAAAATTAATAGTCTTAAGTCTCCATCTTTATATAGTTATAGTGTATATATTTGAATTTAATATTTGCACATTGCTGAATGCGATGCTTAGTGATGATCCTATTTCAGTAAAATAGACTATCTTAACTTGATAATAATTAGATATAATCGAAGAAACAATAGTTGAAAGCTTCTGTATATTACTTCATAATGTGTATCAATCAATTCAAATTCAGTTATGGTAAATCAATTAATAATCATAAAAAGCTTTGCAATCAGAATGCAACGTTTAACAATAAATTTTGAATCGTAGCGTTTTACAGTCGAGTAAAGAATAAAAAGGATTTTTTGAAAAAAAAAAAATGTTTTAATTTCAGAGTAAAATTGATATATTTTTTTTCAATTCACTGCACAATGAGATTTTTTTTCTAGAAACAATTAATGAAATTATTTGAAAATATGCTTAAATTTTGCTATTTACAAAATTTGTAGCTTTATAATAGGTATAAAAAAAGCAATACGTAATGCATGTTGATAGTAAAATTACAGATATGATTAGAGGAAAAAATAATTAGAAATAGTACATTTCCTGTGTGTTTTTTTATTTGTAATTCATTTATGAGCTTTTTCTAGTATATATTGATGATACATACCATGATCTACTATGTGAGAAAGACTTTATTTTAAGTATAAAACAAAAAAATTAGATTTGTTAGAAATATGTTTTTTAAAGTTATCCAATTTATATATCTTTTAATTATTTGTAGAGTAAAAATTATAGTGAATTCAATTATTTTTTAAATATTTTTAATTACTTATTAGAGATTATTATTAGGAACAGATATCTGATTAAACCTTGGAGATGTTAGACTAAGACTGAAAAAAACAACTTCAGGATCAGAGAATTCTCTGACCATTCACTACTGATAGCCACTCCAAAATATCTACTCCAAACCACTGACCTCTTTTTCCATTTCTACGATTTCAAAATTAGAACGGCAGCAAAAAAATTTAAAGGAACGTATTTTAAGCCGTTCTGGCATGGGAAACTTCAGTCTCTAAGGCATTATAATTTTTTTGTATGAAAAATCAACAGCGATCCCAAATGTTTACAGAAGTATTTATAAAAAGATTATGCTGTTGCTAAACAAGAAGCAGACTTTTTTTAACGCAGGTGTTTAAAATACAATAAACATAACCATGAGTAAGTACTATTTTGATAAAATTCAATAAAAATTATATGGTTGGTTTCTTAAATAAATGAAGGAAAAATACATAACAGTTTCAGAACACAAAGGATATTATTTATATATCAATGATCAAATGCCGAAAAATTTGTTTTATTCACTTTACAGGATTTGAACACCTGCATTAATGTTTCTCTTTTGCATCAAAACAAATCAACCTATTCTTATATTAAAATTAATATAATGGAAATATACATTAAAAAATATTAAAAATGGAAAAACATTAAAAAATAAAAGTTTATATCATAAAATAAGATTTAAAATTCAAATTTTATTTGTTTTTGTTGGCGATTGAAAAAATTAATTGCGTTTTTGAAATTGGATTTGATTTCAAAAAAGATTAAATAAATTTCTAAATTTGCGAAAGCATAATTATGTTTAAAAGCGTCTAACTGACAAAATCATCTTCCACAATCATCTTCACGAATTCATCATCGCAAAAAATAATATATTAATTCTCTAAATTTGCATGAAATAAGTTAATATAAATATAAGCTCTTCAACAAAAAAATTTAAATTCTATACAAATTCATCTATGCTGAATTTACAATCAATCTATTCAAAATGTTATTGGTTAGAGACTTGATAGAGTGTTTTGGATAATAATAAAGTCTATATTGGTGTTTTACAGGACCGATCATTTGATCTAGAACTACTATAAATATACTTTGGAAGGGTGGATTTGCATAAAAAATTATCAGAAATTTTAATTAGAATTTTAGTGAATTAAAAATTACATCAGATTTTGGGGGTTTCCACGATAATTTTTGAAAATATTATTGTACAAATATTATTTTTAAACTATTTTTAGATTTAAAAAAATTATAATTTTATCGAAGTCAATCTAATTGAGGAGAAAGTTTTTATATATATATATATTTCAAGAATTTTTTAAAAAGGCGTTTATTATAATTTTCAAAAATCAATTTCATTGCTTCTATGAAACTCAAATAATTTTCATATTTAACCGCATCATCTTCTTCCTTTGTTGAAAGCTAAAGAAGAAATATTCTGCTTATTATCCGAGTAGTTTACGTGCGAAATTAAAAAAGGGCAATACTTTATCACAAAAAAATATGCGAGAATTCAAATATATCATATAAACAAGTTATTGATGGCATGGGATTCTAACCCAGCAGAAAAGCTCATATACGCAATAAAACACATTTAGGGTACAAGAAGAGTTTAATCATTATGCTCCATTTGGCCTGATTTTAGAAGCCCGATTGAATCCGAATTAGAGATTTACAGAATCAATTCATCATGATTACATGCAATGTCATAATCACGTGCCATCTAATATCTAACTGCATGTTACCCTACGCTAGATTTAAGTAAGAAAAAAAAACACTTTTCAAAAGCTGAGCAATGGATTCCAAAATAAAATGGGCATGGAGCATTTCATGTGTACCACATGAACAAGAATGGACTCAATTCATTGCCTGGCCCACTTCGCTCTTACTTCCAAAAAGAAAAAGAAAAATGTATCATTTGAGAAAAGAATAAAATATTTTACAAAAAATAGTTAATAAAGCATTAGGACTAAATTCAATGGAATAAAATGTTGAAAAAACATTACAGGGCTGTTAATATAAGACAAAATTATTTTGCGTAAATCATTATACGTAAAAATATTTTTTTACAACTTGTACTAGATGTTGCTAATCGAGATGTATCCACCTTCAGCCAAATAAATATTTCGTTTTTGTTTGTTTTTCTTTTAAAACTAAAACATAAATATCAACAATAAATTTTAGAAAGATAAAAATCGCTTACATTAGCCTCCTAACGTAAGAAACATTTGCCGAAAAACGCCTTATTTTATTTTCGATGAGAAACATCAAAATCCAATGCAATGTTAGCATTCAAAGACAGACGAGTTCGTTTTCCTCGGCGTTTACAAGAATTTGTCATCAAAAGAAATTAGTGGGTTTTTTCCCTCTTCTAAGTCAATGATACATGTTAGCATCGACTAGACAATAGTGTAAGTCGACGTCTTTTCAATAGAGTTTTCAAATCACGAGGATCAAAATATAAAAACAGCCATTGTTCAATGGAATTTTGAAACACGAACTTACAAGTGAAATGATCAGCAGTCCTTTGAACTCGTTTTTTTTTCCCATAATGTAATTTTCTAGTATATTTATCAAATAATAACACTGCATTTAAATAAATGACATAATTTTTAGAATTAATATATTTTAATGAGCATTTAACTTTCAATGATTAACCTCATTAACTCAGAAGGCTCATAAAAACGAGGCTTAAAATGTTAAATTTATTTTCAATAAAATTTTCGCTTCAATTTCTGTGTTTTTATTAAAAATATAATAAAGTATTGTGAATAAATGTTTTAAAGGCTTATACTGAAGTTTAAAAAACTAACACACATCTGGAAGCAATCTGTTTTTACTATCAGTTCGAAATTGAATTAATTTTTTTCATTGCAAATGAAAAATAAAAAGTTTAAAAGTTAAATAGAAGTAAAAGCGAGCCCAGATATTATAAATAATTGAAAATTAAGCAGAATACTTTTCAGATATTTCAGAAAACTAAGGAAAACTGTTAATAAACAAATGGTTAAAATAAACGTGGTTTATTTAATTAATTAAAATCTTGATTATTTTATCACACAAGAAAACTTACTGACCATACAAGAAAAATTTTTGTGAAGTAAACTACTCGATAAAATTTTATCGTGCGATTTGTTTCGACAAATTTGAGAGTTTTTTAATGTTAGTACTAAGTAAAACTAAGCCGGCGTCTCGGCTTAGGGTTAGCGTGTCTTCCAAATGTTCTGGAAGTCCCGAGTTCGAGCCCCGGTTCGGACATGGCTGTTATTCTGTGTTCTATCTGTGAGTAGTGTGAATGTGCTCCCCTGTGAAAGGGGGTTGTGCAAGCGAATGTTAAGAATGAAGTAGCTAAGTCGTATTCTTGGCCCTAGTTGACACTATTGAAAAACAAGGGACGCTAATTTAGGCTTAAAATCACTGACAGCGATCAGCGGGCTTGTCAATGACAATTGTCATTGTAAACAACAACAAATAAAATTAAGGAATTAAGCAACCGCATCTTAAACAAAAAGCATCTACTATTTAAATAATATAATTCATAGCTCCCAAAATGCCACGGTTTTATCAGTAATGTGGCTAGCATTCTACATGATATCCCAACACACTTTACCCAACGTTTTATTATGGAATATCCATCTTTTCTACGGCAAAAATCTCAATGAGCTCTGACGGTACAGTCTGCATGTATTACGTGAAAATAAACTTTCATTACTATTAGGAAATTGTAATATTTGTATCCTAACAAAAATCAGAAAATCCCAGGTTTATCATTCTTTAGTAGTTCAAAAGTGTATTTATATTTATTTCTTGGTAGATGATTCCGTATGAAGCAGTTAAATTAGTTTTAAAAATAACTTTTCCTTTATGACAAGGACGTTTAAAAATAGAGACAAAATTAAATATCATGTTCCAAGATTACATTGCATTTCTCAATCTTGTTCAAAGCTTATCCATCATAATACTTTTGTGTGTAGCTGACAATATATATCTAATCTATGAATGTAATTCAAAGCCCATGCACACTTTGAACTCTGACTCTCCCATTTTGTCACATTTTTAACACTGAAGCATCAGACAATTCAATGAAGGCTTCCCACATCTAAAAGTGACACTTAAAACACTTGCTCCACATTAAGTATATGGGTTATGGTGTACATCGTGTAAAAGCTCTCAGGTCATCGATAACACTATGGAACAATGAAAAAAGGAGATCATCTTCAGTGCAAAAAGATTCCATTACAATTCCCAATCAAAATCCTTCATTTAAAGCCTTTTAACCTCCTTGGTCCCCCAAATGTGTGCCTGGACATAAACCGATCACCAATTTATCGCAGAATTCGGCTTATACAATCATCAGTTCAACGTGCGTGCGTAACCTTTTCCTTCACGAAACACCGTGACAGACGACTCCTCCCGAAGTGACGTCATAATCCAAGATGGCGTCAAGATACGAAAAGTTCCATCTCATAGCAGCAAAACAATGGAAGAGCGTGCTCAAGATACTAGCTGAGTGATCATTGGGGATAATGGAACTGTTTTTGTTGTTCGATTGCGTGTAGGGATCATTTAATCGAAGCTGTTTTGCTCTTTGAACCAAGAGAGGTGAATTTCCTGTAACGCTATTGTAAGTGTGGAGTGTCTGGGGGAATGGGAAGACTCCACGCAACGAAAATTCCTAACGGTAGAAGGCTAAATGATGCTATATTACAAGGCATTCCTTCGATCTATAACGTGCCATTCGTTATTCATGACGTGTTATTATCCGATTTCTTTTTCACCAGGAAGGTGAATCCTTCTGTCGGTTTTGCAAAGGGTAAATGAATCACTCGTTACGGTTTGTTAGAAGCCTCCGATAAAATTAGAACTGAAAACATGCAAGCAAATAATACTTTTTGCCTCAAGTAGAGAAATAGATGAGATTCTTGTTAGTCACAGAGAGTTGAGCAGGAACTGCATTACTAAGAACAACAACAAGCGCTTAAGGAAATAGTTTAAAATGCATATTGTTATATTTAGCCACTTAATATAAGGCAACAGACCCAACAAATGATCAAACAGTCCTTAAATGCACCATAATAAATTTAAAATAATAGCACATTGAAATATATAACCTTAGAATTCTTTCTTTTTTTTTTTTTTTTTCTTTTTTTTTTTTTTTTTGAGTGTCATTTAAAATAAATTGCAAGGTGCCTGCAGCTTCAAGCTGTTATTCCACATTAATTGATAAGCGAATGCTATTTTTAATTTGCGTAGAACTTTTAGTTCAAAAGTAATAGCTTTTATGATGAATTTTTTTCAAACTAGGTAAAAAGAAATACATTTTCACTCGCTTCTTGCAATCAACTACTGGCTCAAGTATTTTCAGAGTGACAGAAATTCTTAAAATCTTGTATAAAAAGTTAAAATTTTAATTTAAAAAAATTCTTTCACAGATTAATTTTTTTTTTATTTAATAACGGTCCATACCAATTTTTTCTCTCAAAAGAATTCGGCTTTAAAAAATTATGTATCTATATAAAGCGCTTTTTAATGAACTTTTTAAAATTTATCTTACTGATGTATACATAAAACGAATGAAAAAATATAATTTTTCATGACATTTATTATTACACATGTAAATGAAAATTCCAGAAAAATAGATTGATAAAAAAATTGATAAATAAATTCAATGCCACGTTTAACTAAAAAATTAAGCTGATTAATTAAGCTAATCTAGCACATTAAAAATTATAGAATTTTTTCTTTATTATTAAAATTCTCAAGATATCAAAACAATTTCATCAACTTATTATAAAACACATTATATAATTAAGTAGAAAAAAGTTGTCGTGTCAATTAGAGATAGTCAATGAGACATTATCACCTGAAATTATTTTACAGAATTTTAAAAAAATACCACAACAAGATACGAATGAATTAGCTTATTTTATAAACAAATGTATCTCATACGTTATTCAGTTCAAGGGCTAGATCTTCTTATTCTGCATCACAGTCTATATTAAGCGTAGAAAAATTTATGAAAGAAAGAAAATGTAGCCTTATGAAGTTACTGTAAGAAGATTCATCCAAATCAATAATAATAATTTTGCAATTATGTTTTCAAATCTAAACACTTCATACGGTAAACAAGGCATGAATTTAATGAAAAAACTAGCATCTTTTAATCATTTTAATATTCAATAATACTTTCGACAACTTTTTCAACATCTTATATCTTTGGTTTAATTATTTTTTACGTGCGTTACACAATTTTTGTCAAAAAATCTGAACATTTGATAAAAACAAATTCAGATTAACAAAAAGTCCTGTCGCATTTAACTTTTAGGTAAAAAATTACGACTATTTTCGTAGAAGAGAAGTCACGTTTCCAAAGCTCAAGCTTATTTAATAGTCAAGGCCGTCTCTTAGTTCATTGCACTTGGAAAAATCAATGCGGAAATGTAGGCAGTCGATCTATGGAGGAGTAACAAATTATGTCGGAAGTTGAATTAATTCTAAGGGTATAAAAAGTTTCAGTCAGAATAAATTGCTGATAATAAAAAATTGCCCACAGAAAACGATATTATGCGATGACAAATCGGTCATGTATTTTACGTAGGATTAATGTAAAAACACTGAAAAACTGAGCTAAGGAAGGTTTATGTGGGTATTCATAATTATTAGTAATATAGAGATATGAAATAAAGATAAATGAAGTAAAAGCATTCCTCCGTTTTATTACATAATTACATAATGTATAATAATGGCATGTCCAGTCGATAGATAATTATGCATTATAATACAAAATTAATATTGTAGAGGGTTTCCATGAGTTCAATTTTTGGAATAAAACTTCCTGTTAAGGCGAAAATAATAGTTTATAATTCCGACGTCTGCTTAAAGAAAAGAAGGAGTATAATAAATTGATTGGTCATTTTGATTCAATTTATTTGCTGATAGAATTCCTTTTAATGAAATAAATACACAAGTTTCTTCCGAATAGAAAAACAAATTACAACAAAACATTTCCCTTTAAGTTTTTAATTCATTTTTTTAAAAAAAGTTTTTCTTTTTATAACCTGAAAAACCGAAAATTTCACAAATGATAAATAATTCGGTGCTCAAAGTTTAAATTAAAGCTCATAGTTTTCCTAATTGCACTGCTTGATGTATTTAAAGTAGTTTGAATCATATTGCATAAATTTAATTTCGACAACTTGATAACATTTTTTCATTAAAATATGATACATTATGAATTTTCGTAAAATTTACCAAATGAATTATTTTCATATCTCATAAAATTGAAAATTTCACAAATTTTTACTTTTTTGCATAATATTCAGTAAAAAGAGAAATATAATTTCAATTTATTATTAAAGATTCATTAAACCCCCCAAAATTGCAGAAACTGAGAATGTTTTTCGTCTTTTTCTAATAATTTATTTTAGTTAATTATTTCACGAAACATTAAGGATCTC
This sequence comes from Argiope trifasciata, assembly GCA_026543055.1. NCBI lineage: Eukaryota > Metazoa > Arthropoda > Arachnida > Araneae > Araneidae > Argiope > Argiope trifasciata. Next base: position 2,295,740 of record JAPMOQ010049656.1, on the reverse strand, counting down.
GATAGTAAGAGTGAAAATCTACATCTAGAGATTATTTTATTGCATTGTTTTCCTTTTATCTCAATAGAGCACAAAAAATAACAAATTGTAATATTAACTTCATATCATAAATATTTTTAACTCATCTTAACATAACATACAAAGTTAAAATTTCAAGTTATTGTTAATTCAACTACAAATATATCGCAAAAAATGAATTTTAGGCTTTTTTAGAATAATCAGATTAAAAAAAATATTTTATATTAACATAAATATAGCATTGCAAAAATTCTAAGAAAAATTATGAAAAGAACGAAACTTTTAAGATATTTTTAAAAATCTACATTATTCAAAGTATTATGAAATATGATCAACACAATAAACAATTATTTAAAATGAAAACCGTTTTCTGCAATAAGAAATCATTGTTCAACTGAATTATTTCTATATTTCTGATAAATCTATGTTTGAAAAAATTCTACATCACGAATTATTAAATTTGATTCAATTGTAATTACTTCTATCAATAAAAAATTACTTTATGAACATAAGTTTGTAAATAAGTGGGAGAAATAAACAGAAATTTGATCAAATTAAAAGAAATTTAGAATTTGAATCAGCAGTTATCATGTGGCAGTTTAAAATTGTTATATAAATACTTTTATTTTAATTAAAACCAATGGGAGTAGTCTCCCCTAAACTTTCTCGTATACTCTCACATATAGTACATGCGCATTATTTACCGATTTCCGTAGAAGAACAAATGCTATGAAAGAAACTATTAGAATGTGCCATATTTTTTTACCGTCAATCGCTGAAATATGATTAACACATTGATGACGGAATATCGAATACCCATTTTGGGGGCTTTTTACTGAACAATTAAAAACAAAATTTGATACCCATAGGAAATTTAGACGCAAAATCACATATCAAATTTCATACATTTAAATCGTTGCATTTTTTAATCATCGCATTCACATGTTTTTGAAAGTATAAACCGACTCCGTGACGGATTTGTTTCAGTTTTTGATGTAAATACACACTTTGTATGCTAGATCTGAGTACCGAATTTTATCCACCTAGCTCAATTTAATCAATTTAAAGTCAAGCAGCCGGGCAGACTAAGTCCTTTAAAATAATGTTCTTCAAAATTTGATGAAAAACCTATGAATCTGTAATAGAGACCATATACTAAATTTCATCTGTCTAATTCAAAGTGTTTTTGAGATATGTTTACAGACAGGCAGACATCTTTTCAAAAATATATTTGTAGACCCAGGGAGATTGGAAACATGTAGGTTCGTAAAAATCTTCAGTTCAAATTTTTCGACAATTGCAATACTTTCTCTTTTTATACTTAGTATTCAAGAGATTAAAAACCAATGAGAGTAGTTACTGTCTAGATATATAATTTTACTTGGGATAAAGAATTAAAGCTTAAAAGTAGCATCAGTTCAGAATATTAAAGATCTTTATAATACTGAGATCGCATTTGATTTTTCATTTATTTCTTAATCAGTTCACAAAGCAGACAATGAATAACGAGGTCTTTAGAGAACCAAAATCTCGGCAACAACAGGTGCAGTAGGAAATAAAATGCACAACTCTTCCTTAGACAGCCCATTATTTGCCAAAATTATTACTTTATTTTTGTCTTTGTGGCCATAAGTAATTTTTCGCATGTTCAACGACCATTAATTCTTTTCAATTGAATAACAGTCAGATCCAAGACTCAGTAACCCACATTAATGTTGATTTCAAATCGCTGTGGGCAATCCATCTAAAAAGTATAACCGAAAAAGAGTGAGGAACACACCCGGTCCAACATCACCTTTTGCTCCTATTACATCCGGAACAGCGTCCTTTTCGCACAATTTAAAGAAACCGGTTCTGGGAAGGCAGCTAGCGGTATTGTTATTATTCCCGATGTGCCGTTAACGAGATGAAGAAAAACTTTCGTTTCAAGTTAATAAATGTCATTTCCGCAGGCTCTCAACCTGTCGCTTCTCAATCATTCTTGAATTTCTTCCGATGGATATCTTTATGCGGAAAGAGTACTGAACATTCGGTGTACTTGAAGGAAATTTGATGATACACATCAAAATGTTGAACTTTTTAGTCATTGCTAAGTGATGTTGACTTTAGAACAAATTTTACATTCTCGTGTATCAAAAGAAATCATCGTAATCGTCAAAAAATTTGAACTCAAAAAATTGACAAAACACCACATTTTAGATATCTATAAGTTCAAAAAAACGCATTTTTGAAATTATGTCTGTCTGTCTGTAAACACAATCACTCAAAAACGAAGGTTTTCGGATAAATGAATGAAATTCGGTACGTGAGCTTTACAACAAATTTTTATATTTCTATTAAATTTTGAAAGAAATTCAATTGGAGGGAATTTGTTCATCCGGCTGTACGGGTTTAAGTGAAACGACAACTACAAAACAGAGTTATATACATCAAATTTGGTACACATGTTAAGTATTTAAAATATAGATTGGTGTTTTATTTTGAGCCAAATATGTCAAGGGAGGGGGCAGTCAGTCGATCTGGACTTTTGAATTTATGTAAAGGCAGTAGCACAACACATGCTAGAAATCAGTCGCCAAAGATCTAAAAAAAAATCAGTAAAAATATTAGATTTACGTCATTTTAGATTAGTTCTTTCAAAAAATTCTGGAATCATTATCAACCCAGAAATGTAGTTCATTCAATAAATGCAAAAAATTAAATAATAAAATACCCCATAAAATCAATAAAATAAAAATCAAGCATTAATTTATAATAATTAAAAATATTCGGTAAATTTTATTAAATCGTTTTGCTGACTTTAGACCAAAAATTTTAAATAACGAAAAACTGTGGAAATTTTTGACATCGATAGTTTAAAGAACAAACAAACCTTAGCTTACTTCTCTAAATTTTTTATCTTCTGAACTTAAATAATATCCATTTTCTGTTCATTGTAACCCATTAAATTAAATAAAAAAATATCCATCAAATGGCATAAACTATTAAATACACATAAAAATGATTCATAATATAACTAGATGAACTACTCACCAAAAATAGTTGGTTTTTAATTAGTAATAATATTCCATTGAGATATTTGATTTTTGCTGCTGCACATTTAAATATTCACTTTTAAGACTATTTAAAAATAATAATTCAATAAAATTTGTTTATTACTAGTATTTCTGAAGCTCTATGTAAATATCCTTCAGATATCTTCTTTTGGCACTGTTTTTTCTTCAACAAAAATCTTCACATTCTTTAGGATCCTGAATGCATATCAAATAAAAGATTCTATGTTCATACTCTTCTTTTATTCTTTTATAAGAGGAATTATTTGTTTCACAATTTCTCAAATTTTACATGAATGTTTGAATGAATTATTGTATCCATAACTTTTTCTAACCATAAGTAATCTTCATATGCAAAGTATCCATTGATTAAAACATCTTATGATTGCTTTATCTTGTCCGTTCTTGCAAATTCAGATATATATTTTTTAAATAATTATAATCACATTCGGTATTTTTCAGGAACGAATTTTCTTCCTCACAACTTGGAAGAGAGCAAACAATTGACCTAAAAGAAAGTTTAAAATTATGTTAGTAATTGGATGTAATAATATATGCATAATATATAACAAACATAATTTACAAATGAGTTATTTATATATATATTTGTGCAGAAAAAACTAAAAAAAGAATGTTAGGAATTAAATTTTTTTAACAAAATAAATGGTAATTTCTAATGGGATCATATCATTGTCGCATTAAGCATTTCAAGTGCGTCCATCCATATTATTTAGGAATTCACCGCTTGTTTTGCAAAAGAAAATGTAGGACAGTACAATATGCCATTAAGTGCGAAAGACGTTAGTTAAATAATTTCAATAAAATTAACTATTGTTAAATTGAAATTTGTGTAATAAATTACATAAATTTTCTCATTTCTAAAACAAAATTTAGAGAACAGTCATGATTTATGCATTTTTTCACATTTAAAATTATAAATACCTTTATATGTTCAAATCAATAATATATTTTACTAAAATTTTCAAAAATATTTCCTGGTAATCAAACATTAATTTCATACAGTACCTTGGAACGTTCAGAGGATTGCACTAATATGCAATATATTACAGAAAACCAAATGGTTAATAAACATTAAATAACAATAAAAATGGTATAAGACAGAAGAATCAGCGGATTTCAATTTGCACTTTCCATGATAACTTTTTATTGTTATTAAATGCCACAATAATTAATTTCATATTTTTTTACATAGCAGAGCAATTTATACATTTAAATATAAATTTTATGTTGATGGGACAAGGTAAAATATAAACATTTCAAATTAAACTGTTAATATTGCTATAATGGATTTCTAATATGGATGAACTATCAATACATTGCTAAAATTAAAATATACAGACGATCGTGATCTAAAATCTTCTATTGAAAAGTTTGTATTCTATGAACAAATTTTTTTAAAATTTAGATAATTAATGAACATGATTATAAAATTAATAAGGAGGAGAAGACAAAGTTTAAAGAGTTTGAAAAAGTAGGGAGAATTGGTGGATCATAGTTTAAAATTGCGATGCCGTTCTGAAACAGATCACATATATCTTGGAAATGGGATTCTAATTTAATTAATTAATTTAAGATTTTAAATTCTTCTGTCTCGTATAAACATTTTTAAAAATTAAGTTTAATCTTTATTTTTTAAAAATGACCAAAAATACACTTACCTAAGCTTCAGTCAATCCAAACGCTTCCGTGGTCTTTTCGCAATGCATAGAATTCTTTGCGTTTCAGAAAAAAAATCGACAATTTTTATTTTAATTTTAAAATATAAATAAAAAGCAGTCTCCCATGTAAATAGATTATAAAGAATGGGATAAATAGTTAAATTAGGTTGCTACTCTAGTAAATTGAATAAACTAAATATGAGGGAAATCACACTTTTATTCCTTTAAGCCTCAATGGGATACGTTTATCTAAGCCCATTAACATTTTCGATCATTAAATAAATTTGAGGAATTTCTTTCATTCTACAGCCACTAGACTATGAAGGAAACAAGCAAGAAATCATTCAATAAAATTCTTCTCATCTTCTGTCAACACCAATTGGTTCGAAACAGAATTAAAAGGCCAATTTATTATATAATAAAAAAAGCATTATAGCAGCAACCGCTTCAGTCTAATGCGATCTTGAGAAAATTCGCAGAAATTCACAGTCTGTCACCAAATCCACTAAAAAAAGTCGGGAGAGCACATTTTTAGAAGTGATTTCCGCGTTTGACTTGTTTGATTCTTTCTTTTTTATCCTTTACCGAATGACCCGTTACATTTGATCACATTTTAATCACCCTGAAGCTTGTTTCTTGTTCATTCAATTACTTTTGAAGTTATTTACTTATTTATTACCTACGGTTTTGAAGTAGAAAAAAAAAGTTCTAGCGCTTACTTTCCTCATACTTAGGTGTCGATATGGACGATATAGCATACTAGCAGACAATCAAATGTGATTAAAAAGAAGCAATTTTTCGTCATTTTCTTTAATATTTTTTAACATTTTTGAGATTTGTGGCATTTTTTCTGGAAATTCATGGGTTTAATGCTTCCATTTCTCTTTCGTGACACAAATTTCTGACTTTTAGTTATTTATTTTTTATTAGATTGTTTATTCAGTTACTTTCTGTGACTGCCATAGATCCTTACTGTTACCGAATTTTTTTAAAAAAAATTTCCCTTTTGTTTTATAATCATTAAAATAATATAACTCATTTAAAACAATTTCCTACTTTGGAAATAAAAAAAGGCATACTTCGTGTTAGATTGAGTTTAATCTAACAGCCTCAAGAGTCAGCATGAAAATATTATTGACCTCGATTTCTAGTTAAAAATAAAATAAATTTTTAAAAAAATGGAAAATAAGTGGTTCAAGCATCGATGTATTAAATTCTGAAATAATAATTAACTGAAAATTTATTTTAATATTATATACACTGATAATTGAGTCAATAATTTAATATGCCTATAAAAACTATATCGCTTCATAAACAATTTTTATGTTTTATATTCATTATATGCTTTTTTATATAATTTTGTATGTAACAACAAATATGAAAGCAAAGATGACACAGGTTGGGAGTAACAAAAATTCAAAAATATAGAATTGTATCAAGAATAAAACCGGGTATTAAAATAACTATAGTTAATTGAATAATAAAAAGAATAAATTTATAACAAAATTATATGAGGTATTAAAAATATTGTAAAATTATTACATCAAAGAAAATTAACAGGTCTCAAGAATGGTAAATACGATTCCGAAAGAGCTGAAATGTGCAACTCCTGTAAAAGATATAAATTGAAAATCGTAACATGGGGTGCATATCGCATAACTGTACGCTGATTAAACTAAACTCGATGACATGAATCAGAAATTGTTTCGAGACTGTAAAATTGTGGCTTAAAAGTTCGTTTCAAAACAACGATTCTCTATCCATGCTACTAGTATGGACACACTTCAGATCTAACTTCATCCCCTAGTTTGGTGAGGAAATCAGAAGAGGTGATGCAGCTAAAGTGTAGTAGTTCTTTGTAAGATTGTAGTTCAAGATAGTAATATCCGCCCAAAATAACTTTTACAGCTCCAAAATCAAACGATGTTCTAGCCAACTAATGCCAAAAACATTTTCTAATACGTATGTTGATTTTGCAACCAAACAAAAAATGAAAACGGAGCAGATTAACCAATATTTCTAAAAAGGTTTTTCTGCCTAACAAAGTAATTTCCTCCTGATTTTTACCCCCTCTCTCTTTAGACAATTGTAGCAAACCGAAATTACAATTTTTTGACATTTTTTTTTTTCGAAATTCCGTTGATGAATATTCTGTTTTCCTTAAGTCCGTCTCACGAAAGGAGAGCCAGTCATTCAAATAAAGAAAAATAATATTGACTCAATATGTTAATACTTTTTATTAAACTTTTATCTCATTTTATAAAGAATTGAATTTAAACTCCTATTTACTCTATTATAAAAACATAAAATGTTTATTATATTTAATATAACTGGCACTTAAATTCAACCATCTATAGTTTGAAATTCAATCTACTTCAATAAATAGATATCGTTCCACCGCCAGTCACCGCCATTATTTTTTTCTTTTCAAAACAATGAACTATTTGAAAGAATTGTTTATATTTTAGCATTTAAGGAATATAGAAGCTTTCCAATCTTAAAACCAATTAACCGAATCCATAAGGTCAATTTAAATCGCACAATATAATAATAGATAAATTATTTAAACAATGTTTATATTATGAGGCGAAAAATTAAATTGAAGTACGACATCATATTTCATTACAAACTGCATTACTTATCCCAACCTGAAAGAGGTTTCGCAACAGCTATCCACTTTATTACGATTATAGGACGCAACACTTACCTTTAAAGTACAGTTACTTCAGTCCCATCAATACCAGTTTCGGAGATTGAGTGGAAATAGTAAGTAAGTGAACCATGACAAAGAATGTAATTACAACTTACCTCTCAAACCATTCACCACAGGAACTTGAAAAGGCGTTTATGTCTGAATGATAACATTTAGATCCAACTCACGTATTTAGATAAAAATCTGCCTAACTGTAGAATATGATAATGTTATGTTATTCGACTGACAGTTACTTAGACAAAGAAATCTAGCCTTTCTTAATGGGTTTGAAGAGTTTAATAATGCGTTAGATGAATATTTTCCCACATACCATCAAACAACAGAATTATTTGAGAACAAAGGATATCTATTTAAATGCACACGTAGGAGAAAAGGTGAAATTGCAGATTAGCCAGAAACTAAGATTATCACTCATGCATCTGATGATTCGTAGAATAATTCATAGTGATTAAGCGGAGGGGCTTCAAATGTGACTCACAAAACATCATAATCTTAGTCCTTATTATACATTAATAAACTAATTTACTAATTTCATATTACTTATTTGTGTGATGTTATTTTATCCTTTTTAGGAATTTATAAAATGAAAAGACAAGAAACTTTTCCAAACAATCCTTTAATAAAGATATTCAACAGCATAACAGAAAACAAACAGTGCGTAAATTAACATACGTATATATTCATTCATATATTAATGTGAAGCTTTGTAGGTAAATATGAAAATTATTTATAGATTAATTATCGCATGCATAGATTATCCACAATTTAACTATCCCAATTGTGTATCATTCCTAGATCGATTATTATGTATAACAGCCTTATATAAAATTACCACATTTGCATATCATTTATAAATGAATGATCAGATATATATATAGAAATTATATCATATATATATATATATATATATATATATATATATATATATATATATATATATATATCATTTTTC
>JAPMOQ010049656.1:2274974-2287225 GCA_026543055.1 Argiope trifasciata | reverse complement strand
TTTTCCAGTAAAACTTTTCATAAAATAACAAAGGCACTATGCTATGTTTCTGTCTTTTGAATACACCCTAGTTCTTTCAGCTTTCGCGCATGACCAACAGTAAAGTGAATTATGCAATATCGATTGATATTGCCGGTTATACTCCAGTTTATCAATAGAAAAATCTTTCAAAATTAGATTATTTAGAATTTTTTACCATTTCAAATCCAATATGTAATAAAGGAGGAGTGAAAATGTCTTTTAGCAGAAAACTTGTGTTGGTACGACTAACGTGAAGTAATATTCTTATGGCTTCGATTACAACTGAATCAGAAATTCAGCTAGGACCTACTGAATAATTTTAATTTTATATATTAAAAATCCATAAAAATTAAAGTGTTAACGATAACAATTTAAAAACAAAATCTGTTACTTCGGTTTTTTGTCTTCTACAAGACTCCTGGGTAGTTGTGCACAGTATAGAGTAGTAATTATTCAGTTTTAATCATTCTCTGTTTGAACATTTAATTTTTAATAAACAATTAAAACATTATCTAGAAAATTATCATTATTTTTTTTTCTCTAAGCTTTGTTAAAACTTCTGAAAAGGCATAAAATCCCCCCCCCACTTCTCGTGCAACAATAATATGTCGAAATAAAAACTGTTAGCGAATAACACTCTTAACAATAAATTGAAATGGCATTCATATGTCTTTGTAATTTTAGTGAGATGTTTTAATCTCTTTTTTATATTTATCCCCATTAGAAATCTGTTACGTTTCGTGAGGGGCTATAATTATTTGAAATACAATATGAGACTGGATTTTTATGGTGTAAAATCATATCTAGTCACGTTGCGCTACATAAGCTGAAGATTTGAATTCCAGAAGTAAAAAAGATGTTTATCACTTTTACACCGATGCATTAAGCATCTTAAGAAACATTTTATAGCCTATTTATTAAATTAGTCCTTTAATAAGGAATAAAACAGATTCTAAAAACAAAATTTTGCGTTCTTCGAAATGAAAGAAGGTGTAAAAATAATTTGTGTACCTTATTATGATGCTAGGCAATTGCTTGCTTAATTGTAAACGCGTGAGGGAAAAAAACCAAATCATAACTAATAAGAAAATGAAATAATCACATGAAATAAGCATAGTTAAAAGTAAATCAGGATGAAAAACTATTAAACAATTTTTCTTTGAAGCTTTCGTTTATATGTATGCTATTTTTTTATAGTATTATTAAAGTTTTTAGATATTTGACTAACAAGTGTAGAGTAAGTGTTAGCGTTTTTATTTAGTTCTCATAACACTTCTTGCTTTCAGCGTAAAATGAAGGTAATTATGGAACGATTAAGTTAGTATTATTATATTTTTGTTCCTTGACCATTAACATTAAACAAGCTAAATCATGCGATCTGGTCAATCGCAAGATAAATTATTAAATTAAGCTGATACAATTTTTGTTAATAATGCAAGCAAAATAAATTTAAAGAAAAAATAATTATTACCCTTCATTAATTAACAATAAAATGAGTAGCATAAACGTCATAGTGGAATTTAGAATTCATAAAAAATTAGCTAACCATGAACGATGTTTAAACATGCTGTAAATTTTTACTTAATCATAATTAATTTCTGGCATGTCGGAAAATTTTAATGTAAGCATATAATGAGCAGGATCCATTCGTTTTCTAGAAAGTGCTTGCAATAAAATAATGCCCTAGTACTCGATTACACGTGTTTAATGCAATTGCTTATATTACTCAGAAAAAATGACATTTATTTTTTAAAATTCTGTAATTTTGATGTTATAAATACTATTTCAGGAGGAGACTATTTTAATCGATTAATCTCAGGAATGCTGGAATTGATTATTTAACAAATTATAACAAACGATAAGGCAGGCGTTATTCCTTTAAAACTCCAAGAAAACATAATTCTAACACCGGAATAAGAAACGAATTGTTGAAATTGAGTGCGTTTATTCTTTAATGTCCATTTACTCTAAACAAAAATTAAATACATAAATTGAAACAAGAAGGTTAGTAGTTTTTGCACAAATGTTAGAATACTCAAATATTATATGAAACGGTCAAAGGCATCATCATATTACATGAACGATTAGTGAATTTATATTAGTAACACAGAAAATTATTCCTACTTTAAAATTCTTAAGATTTGTTTTTAGTTCAAAGAAAGAAAAATTATATCCTCAAATACTATACCACAAATAATTGAGAAAGTAAGTTTATTCAAAATGAGATAACCACTTAAAAGATAAATGTCATATTTAGATCTTAACCCCCCAAGACATTTTTAACTTAACAGACACGAGTTATAGAATCTGAACAGAGATCATTGTCTGATTTTATCTGCAAAAGCGCTGCCCAAGTTAGCTGCAGACCATAATATTAAGAAGTGTTTGGAAGATCCGTGACAACGAAGCAAGTGTGAATACAAACGTTTTTACCAGCATCACGACCTTATTCATTGGTTCAATATTTCGGATCGTAAGTTAACCCTGAATCCATTTTGGGAAACATTTACTGTCGTGTTCTTAGAGGTTTATTGAACAATAGCAGTATATAAATATCACTGTTCCAAATATTCGGATCGAGCTGGGTGGATTTAAATACCGGCTTCTCAAGGGAGGACATTGTTTTCACAGTCGCTGAGGCTTAAGTTATGATTATTAATCCTAAAATATCTAGGCAACATACTACTTATATGTAAAGATATTGAAATAGAAAGCAGGTGTAGTGCAGTCAGTCACAACTCAATATGTTACTTCGTAGTATACATATCATTGATCAAAATGAAGTCATCGATGTGTTCTTGCTGTATTGGAGAGTGACTGATATACATAAATATACTGTAGTCTTAAACATTAATACGATATATATTTTGTAAAATAAACCGGCATATCAAAAATAAAAATCGCTTAATTTAATTGAGATCTTCCTATAGTTCTAGAATGCATAGAAACATTTTATTTATTAGTCTCTCTAACTTTAGACGTACAGTCTCTTCGGAATTATTATTAAATAGTTATGGATATCTTCAATATAATTTTAAATATATGTAGTTAATATGTAAATTTAACTCAAATTTTATTATATTCTTCCTAATAAGTTTAATTATAACGTAAATTATTGAAATCAGTTAACTAAAGAACTTTTAGGTATTATTGCAAACATATTTTAAACAAAATTTCAAATAATACATGATATCTAAGAAGAGATTTTGAAGCATAAAGACTTAAAAGGCAACCATTTGAAGATCTTAAAAAAATAATTTTTAAAAACAATTTTTAGCTGTTAAAAGCTGTTCGTTTGAACTTTTCAAACCTTATACTATCTAAAACTTTAAAATACTGGAATTCTACAAAGAAAAATAATCAATGACTTGAAAAGATTCAACAAGTGGTGAACTTCACTTGATAATTTTCTACTAAGATCTGGAAGTTGAAAGTTCCTAACAGCTGATGAATTTGCAATTCAACTTTAATAACTAACACAAAACACATCTAATATTCCTTTATGTGTAGTATTTCTAGTATTATTCTAATTTATTTTTAAATAGTATTATTATCATTTTTATATTTATAAATAAAACCCTCAAAAATAAGAATCCATATCATCATCAAGCTATAGAAAAGCGTACACATTGGTGAAAATGATATTTTTAGCCATTTTTGTTTTAAATCGTAACGAACTACTTTGGGCATGAAGAAATGCAATCAAAATGCAGCTAAAAAAATGGAAATGCTGTTTCAATTTATTTATATTTTTATAGATATATTCAAACATAATCCTGAAAAATTTGTCTTATATAAAAAATACATGCGTTTAAAGGGCGTAAGGACTATAATAAGGTACTTTTCTAGAATATTTCTTCTGGTGTTGACAAGTTGCTTTTAGTGTAAGAGGCACTTTAAATCTTCATTCAAATCAAATTCTTTACGGATAGTTGGTTTTGGTCCTTTGTTTAAAGTGCATTTACATTAAAAAAACACGTGATCTTCCATTGGGAAAATCACCTTTCGACAATTTTCTTGGTTTTAATATTTTCTATTTTTTCATTTAGTTTTACAAGACAATGATATGTAAAGATATGAAATAATATGAATCAATTTCCCAAGAATTTTTGCTATCAGATGGATTCATATTTCAAAACAGGTTTCTTTTCAAAGTTTTCAAAATATGCAAAAAAGGATTAAGGACATCGTCTTAATCAGAGACAATAAAATAATTACGAAAAGGATAAAACATGCAGGAAGTACATTCAGTTAAATCTCGAGCTCATTTAAAATTATAATTCAAGAAAGATTTTGATTTAATAACATTAAAATGTGGATTTAAAAATAATCTTTAAAATAAAAAAATGGGAGGAAATTAACAATTAGATTTGGAAAAAAATCTGCTGCTAAGGAGCAAAACAAAAGAATTAATGTCTTTTTTTACAATCCAACTACATGAAATCGTAAAATAAAGCGTTATCTAAAAAAAACAATATGGATTACAAAATTTTGTGTCCCATATAAAAACTTAAAAGCTTATACGAAGGAGTAAAATGCAATGATTACATTTAAGATATTTAGCAAAAAATTTGTTTTTAAATATTTTCACTCCTTCCGATGTTATTTTGATTTTAAAGCCCAGATTAAAATAGAAAAATAATAAATAAATGAAATTGCAACAAAAAAACTCACTATAGAAACATAAATTTTTATTAGCTTAAGAAAGAAAAAAAGCCAAGGAAAGTTGCTGAATCAGTGATGCAATAATACTTAAAATAAAACAAAAATGAAATTGTAAAAGGATATTATTCTTAAAAAATGGCATAAATTTTATAAACGGGTGATTCCTATCAAAGGCATCAAACTTTAAATTTTCTTCGAAAAAAGTAATCCGCAAGATAACTATCCCTCGAACATTTGCATTTATAAATTTTATGTATTGCACAGTGAAATTACACACTTTCTCTTATAAAAAGTCAATTTAAAAATCATTTCAGCAAGACTTCCAGTTCAAAATAACTGAATGTATTCGACATCAATAATGCACGTTATTTTATGTATAAAATAAATTTGAGCTATTATAAGTTATTTCACTATTAAAACTGATATTAATATTTTGCTAAGCAAAACTTCTAAAATGCTTACGATTCTTCTATCGGACATCTAGAAAAGTTTTTTGAATTATTTTATTTTAAAATAAATCACAATTCCTAAAAAAACTGTAAGATATCAAGTTATTGCAAATATTATAAAATCATCCTTAAAATCAAGAAAAATTGCGTCATACGTGAGTCATGTGCTATTAATATATTTAATAAACGAAAGTATGAAGTAACAGTATGAAAATGCGAGACAATTCTAACGCTTAAAAATGCATATATACTTAGCATCCTACTTTAATATCGCTTATTACATTTGTCAACTTTACATGTTCCAGTGCTTACCAATTCGCAAATAATTAATGCATCTTGTTCACCAATAAATATTTAAGCTTCCGATCATTATTGCATGGGTAAGAAAATCAAACAGTCATGATCATTTCTCTATCCCAAAGTGAATTTAGGTGTTTTAATTCTGACTAGCCGTTACCCGACATGCTATGCAAACAGGACGCTCGCCGTTACCCCGGCAACCATGAGTCAAACTGAATTGATACAGCACGCGTCTGTACTCGAAGACAAACAGTGCTTTAAAAAGCGTCGTTTTACATTCGGTTTATGATTCAGAAATATAGCGACACGAATATTAAAATACTAGCCGCCTTTGGCGACCAGCTGGTTCGCCATGAGTAATGGGTTCTAAAATTTTCAATTAAATCTCATATTCATTAGCCTTGAAGTAATTCCGGGCATTGATTGGCCTGAAATTAATATTTTCTTTGAGATGATGGACTGAAAGCTCTAAAAGAACCCTTTTTCTTAATGATATTCTTTAATTTTATAAATCAGTCAGTTTTAATGATGGATTTCGAAGACTAATTGGTGTAGCAACTTTTATTTAAAATATTAATAAAAATATTTTGTAAAATATGGCTCACAGAGCAAAGTATAAAGAAATCTAAAACTCATTATTCATAAATGCATTGTTTGACTCAAACTACATAAAGTGTAATTATTTACTTCATTTAGATCAAATTAATAGTATTAAACAATATATATGGCTATTAATAATATTTTACAAATTGGTCATTGGAAAGGAATTTGAATGCAGATCCTGTATAAATTCGATCCTGTATAAATAAAGATAATTTATTCAATTTATGATTTAAATATTGCAAACGATCATAGAATCCTTTGCCTTGCATTTTTTAAAGAAAATATCACATTTTATATTTATTTTATTTTATCCAGTCACTTGCTAAAAGTTGCATTTCTTTAAATTTAATTTACGATGATAGTTTTTTTATATATTTTTTAATTTGAACTTCCGTCAAAATAATGGCAACACGGTGATAAAACTCAATTTTTTCCCTTTGACGTGCTCTTGCAGATTTTATAGAAACCTTAGCTTTGCATTTATTTTTTTAGAAACTATCACATTTTATAATGAAAAAAAATATATATTGAATTAATGATACAGATATTGCAAACGATAATAGAAATATGCCATTAAATCGGGATTCGAATGCATATCCTGTCTAAATTCGATCTGGTTTACCGTAAAGAAGATTTATAAAATTAATTATTTAGATATTGCAAACAATCATACAATCTTTTGCTTTGCATTTATTTTTTTAGAAAATATCACATTTTATGTTTCTTTTATTTTATCCAATCACGTGTTAAAAGCTGCATTTCTTTAGACTTGATTTACGATGATAGTTTTTTTTTTTTTCAAACTTCCGGCATTCTTTTATTTTATCCAGTCACGTGATAAAAACATAATTAAAATATTTCTTTAAAAATTCGTTAAAAATAGAAGTTTACGTTATAAATTTAAAAACTGATACCGTTAGAAAGCTAATTTTTTTATCTTTAAATTGATATAAAAATCATGTTTGTGCAATAATATTTTCGGAAGTTATAGTGGGAAAACGTCAAAATTTCGCTTAAATTTTAATTAATTCAAATTCTAATTAAAAATTCGAAAAAAGGGCTCCAAGGTGCACATTCTCGACCTCCAAGGTATACATGTACCAAATTTGGTAGCTGTAGGTCCAACGGTCTGGCCTGTAGAGCGCCAACACACACACACACACACGCACACACACACATTGAGCTTTATTATAAGTATAGATAACGTAAGTAATTCTGCCAGTTGTTGTACACAGTTAAATGAAATTTCATTGCCAATGACAACTATTCGATAGAAGTTCGTTGAGATAATTAAAAGAACGGTATTTGTCACATAAAAATAAAAAATATCAAAAATTATTTAATTTGTGGTAAAAAAATCACTTATTAAGGGCAAATAAGGCACTTTCATATCCAACTTTCTTAAATAATTTTTCCAAGAAATATTAATATACTTTTTTCCTTGCGCTTTCGGATTTAGTGTAATAATTTTTATTTATCTTTATTTAATAATTTTTATTTATTATTTTATTATTTTTATTATTCAATTTTTTATTTTTTTATTTTTAGTGTAATAATTTTTATTTATAATATGAGAAAAAAATAAGAAAACAAATGGTAAAAATAAAGTTGAATTTTTTTAAAAAAAAATCATTACTTATGGCGATATCTTCTCGAATAACATTTAATGGTAGTGGTCGTGAGCGTGAAGGTCCTCGGAAAAATGAGTTCAGGCTTAAAAAGTGAGATGAAATGTAAACTTCAAGTTTAATATTCGTCCGATTTGTCTAAAAATTGACCATTATAATACTATCCGAAACCATAGAGCAACTTATGGAATAGATTTTGTTTGTTCCTGAATTTGAACAAATTTGAAAGTAAAAGCATGCAATTTTGGCGATTCTTTTTCGCAAAAAATTTGACTTTCTTAGAAAATAATGCAGATATTGGTTTGCAATTTTTACCAGGCATAAGCTTCAATGAAAGACGTATATAAAAAAATTTCCCAACTTCGAAAAATAAATTAAAAAATTTTAAAAATTTAACCTAGATAAAATTAAGCTTTCTCAACCATTGACGGTTTGTTGTTTAGGCCATTTTAATACCTATAATAACTTTAATACCTTTGTAATGTCTTATCCTCTTAGAGTAATAGTTTTTAATTAAAATGAGGAAAACCTACATTACAATTTATCTCTTCACCTCTATTTTATTCGACATCTAGTAACAAATATAATGACTTCTTTGAGCTGATCAACCCAACAACTTAAACCAATAAAAATTTTGATATTTTTTCTTCCATATTTATTAAATTCGAATTTTTTTATATTTAACTGTGCAAGAACTGGATTATATGAGTGACAATTTATATGAAAAATCACAATATTACTTTTTAAAATATCCAGGTAAATATTTTAAATGAAATTTTAAGCTCTCATTAAATCTTCTTTCAAAATAATTGGTCACTGGTTTTATTTATTCTCAAATTTCTTTATTGCGTATTTAAATGAAAGTTGCTTATAATCAACCTTAATAAATACCCTTACTAAAAAATAATTTTCTTTGTATTCATGATTTTAAGGTATTAAGATTAATTATACTTTTATAGGGTATCTCAACATACACCAATAGCAAAATTTTTATAATAACGCGGGAAATTTAATATTTGTGTTTTATTTTATTGTCTTAACATTTCCAAATTATTTATTATATATACATATATATCTATTGCTTCATTTGGCGTAAAAAGAGGTACACAAATAATAAGATACTTCAGAATTCGCAAATCATAACATATATGTTTTTATTTTTATAGATATATGTTAATCATTATGCTAACATGTTATTATTATCTATGTTAATCATAATATGTTATGTATTAGAATCAGGGGTGTATTCAGCCTTTGGACAGCCCTAGGTAGTGCGTATTATGAGGCATACTCTTTTATTAAATGGTCAATTAATTATAACATAATTGAAGTTATACAAAAGGGTCAACTAGCTGAATGTCACGAAACAGATAAGTATGTAACTAATTACACGTGACAAAAAAAAGTTAAAATTAATCTAATATTTAACAACTCATAAAATTTATAATTAAAAAAATATTTAATTAGAATTTAGACTAAATAATAGGTTCTCATCAACATGCCTGTGGTTCTTTCAGTCCAGCAATTTTAAGTAGGCGCCTAATTGGTCTATTTGGAAATTCGCTACTGATTAATCCAATACTGAGATCTTACAGATTTTAAATGTTAATGTGTGTTATTAATTTAATATCAGTTATTTATTAGATAATTCGAATAATTTAATTATCAGGAAACTGAAGTTTGTCACTATTTAACGTAACTGAAAAAAATTATCTCAATAATTAATTTTTTCTTTACTAATGTAAGGTAAAAGAAACCAATAAAATTTACGTGAGTCATTAAATTTCACATGAGTCTTTTTTTTTTCTTTCTTTTTTTAAGATAACGTATAAACATAATTAATACAATTGAAGTAGACTTTCATTAAAATAATTGTACTTTTAAACGTGAAAAAGTAACTAAATACAGATAAATAAATTTTCATTAAAACAGGAGGATTGTTTTGTCGATAGTATCACTGAAAGAATAATTGTAAGAATAGAAAGAATAGAATTTCGTCATTTTATTCCGAAAATCATAGAGGAAAATGCAATCCTAGGTCAATATCCCATTGTCCTTTTTTCAAACAAAAAAACTATTTGTCATCGATCAGTATCGGTTTGGTGTATTTAAATGTAAAAAACGCAAAAATGAAATGTAAGTATATATTTTTGTCAAAAAATATTGATATCAAGATACTTAAAAAACGACAATAAATTAGAAATATTTATTTTACTGGTCCAAAGATAAATTAGAAAGTTAGGATCTCTAGTTCTCTGAACATAATAATGATTAATAAAAAAAATTTAAGCACGAAAGACTTTTAATTATACATCTCTCAGTAAAGAAAAATGGTGGTGTAATTAATATTAATAACTAAAAGTGTACCGTTGAATAGAGATTATAAGACTATCAATAACTGTTAATAACTCGTTTCTTTGACGCACGAATCATTTTCATTCCAAAGACGGTTGAACATAAAATTTCATTAAAACCTTAATAAGGAATATAAAAACAAAAAACAAATATTTAAAAGGAATTTTCAAATTCCTCCCTTGGTGACATATTTTTAACAATTGATTTTTATTGGCAGCCTTTGGTTTAGCAACAAACATGATGTAAAATTTTAAGATTTTTAAAGAAAACCAAACTTGTTTTTTTACTTAATATATTAGTGAATAAGTTGAGATTATATTCATGCAATGCCATTTATTTGTATTGAAAAATTCAAGGAATTTTTTTATAAATAACTTTTATTTATATTACATATTATAAAAAATGGCAACATAATAAAGTTTGGAATTTGATTATTAGGAGAACAATTCTTTTCTTTGTAATTTTAAGCATATTGTGATAAATAAATCTTAGTAAACATTACACATTTAATGCAAAGTATTCATGCAACGGAAAAATTAACTTATTAAATACTTTATGATAATATTATTCCAGAAATATCACCCGAAATATCAATGGATTCCCTAACTCATTTGCTTCTTCCAGAGTTAAATTTACAATGAAAATTTGAGAGAGAAACATACTTACCAGCTAATCATTCGATCATGACAGCCTTATGTCAAAAGAAAAAGAATGATCCACAAAGAAATCCTTAAACTGTGGACGATTGTCACCAAAACTGTCAAACCTTGGTAATGTTCCAAAATTTCATTTAATCATAATTTTTCAGAAGATATCACAAAGACGACACAATAACACATTCCTCGGAAACAGAAATATAAAGCACTAAGAGACAGAACGGTTGTTTAGCGGGCGGCGGCAAATGTAGACCAAGATGACTATTTTCTTTTTGAAATATTGTGGGAAAAGCAACAGACTATACTACAGCACCGGCACCCGAACGTGACTCTGAAACTACTGTGGTCGCTGGATCCTTTGAAGCGGAAGTTGTGATTCTCGGTGGAGTTTTGCACCTGGCGGCGTTCTGTGACGTCAACGGTGAGGGACAACAGTGGCACCATCTGCTGGATCTTCCTTTCTGCAGGCCAGCAACCGGTGGTAAACACCATCACCTTTAATGCTTACTGGGTTACAAGTTGATTCCCCCTCTTCAATTTTTTTTTCCTTCAGAAACCCCTGTTCCCTCATCAAGTGTTGCCCTTCACAAGAGAGGATGCACCTTAACTTGAAGGGAAAAGGAAAAGGGAGCGTAAGAGAAAGAATAGGATATGAGAAGGAGACATTTAGAATTCGCGGAATACAATTAGAAGTCTTGTAGTGAAGCCCACGTGCTTTCACAGCTTTTTGATTGACCAGAAATTTTTGAAGATTTTGGCATTGTTGTTGTTGTTCACTCAGTACGAGATTTGTCATTAAATGACAAGTCTATTTGATATCTATTGATCGATGCTTGAATTTTGTCTTCGAAAAATTCTGAAGCTATGTATATTTAAAAGTTGAGGCTGAAAATGACATAAGGGTAGAGAAATAAGTGTCTGAACATAAAGAGCTGTAAAGGATTTTTTTTTAAAGAGGTGATTGAACTTAGTCTTCAAAAACAAAATAAAATCGGAAAGTTTCTGCATTTTAAAAATTTAACTTTGAATAGACTTTAATTTTCATTTTTATTTAGAGAATAACTGAATACATGCCATTTTGAGGAATTCTATGGCTATTCTAGGAATTATTAGATTTAATTAAAAAATTAATCATATTTTTTATCCCCCAAAAAATAGTACCTGATAGTTATCATTTAATTTATGTGAACAGAATAATAAAAATCAAAAAATTTAAAATTTTCCTTCAGCGGGAAAAAAAAACATGAAAAATAACAACAATGGTGCCATATTACTCGAATGATGCCCATTCTAGAGAGACATTTCAGAGAATCCCTCTGGTTTACTGTATTTGATTTGAATTCTTTCTAATTTAACCTTTACAAGTATGAACTAATATTTAACTCGGTAGAGATGGAACTTTAATTAAGCGGCACAGTTGAGTAGCCAGATCATACTGGAGCAATCAATTATTACGCTTCAGGACTAGATAGATCAGATGCAAAAGATGCGTAAAAATACAAACCTCAAGCCAATGAAAAGACGTTTCAAACCCCAGTTCTATTATATATATATATATATATATATATATATAT
>JAPMOQ010049656.1:2227674-2274574 GCA_026543055.1 Argiope trifasciata | reverse complement strand
ATTGTGTCAATTTTTTTATTTTATTAGTATTTCATAATGTTTGTTTCCTCTTTTTAGTTATTATTAATTTTTTTCTGATGGCGAACCTTTGCTTTCCTTCAAATGAAAATTCACAATAATATGAATTGACGTTATTCGTGTGAAAATATGGTAACAAATAATTCCATTCATACTTCGCCTATAAAATCCATTTGATTCCTTAAACTTAACATTTTTATATATATCAATGGCGATAGAAGAAGTCAGTAAATACATTACGGGTTTCAAAGTATTAATAAAATAATTCCAAAAACATGTAAACAGATATAAAAGTAGTATCCAAAAAGATATTGTTGAAAGAAAAACACGATTTTCGAGTATCAACTAGTTTTAAGCCATTAACTCAGAATTATTACGTCTTTTGCTATCAAATCAAGTCAGTAATTAGCATAGCTATCTTTTATCAATTCAATTCGATTCTCAACTGTTTAAGTACGGCTGGTAAAATCCACTAACAAAAAATCAGACTGTTCAAAATCAGTCAAAAGAAATTTTGACATTTAAAATTTTGAAAATATTAATTTTTTTCAAATCAAAAAGGAAAAGTCCAAGTTTTATCTATTTAATCGATTGAATTTAAAGATTTGTTATATTTCTTTCATATAGTAAGTTTTCAAAATTATATGCATCTTTTTCCTGACTATTATGTTAATAATCAAATTAAAGCATACTAATTTTTCTATTATATACTAAAATTTTATTCTATTTTCTTTCTTTTTACAAAAAAGAAAAATACAGTTAATATGGTAACATGAATGAAATAATAAAAAAGTGCTATTTTTTTTAATTTTATGCAGATTTATTAAATTAATTTTTATTACAATTAATTAATTCAATTAGAGTTAATTTCTTTATTCATTAGAAAATTATTGTTATTGAGCTTGTAGCTTCTCTAGAAATCAATTTAATTTTTAACTTCAATAATCGAATGTAAAATTTACACCTTTTTGTTTGAAATAAATAAATTAAAATGGTAAGCTACCCTCAAAAAGTGAGGAGAAAGCGACAGCGATGAATAATTTGAAAACAAAACATAAAATAACATGAGTTGACAGAAACAGCCCAAATATTGCAAAACAAGTTTGTGCTCAGAAGACTACTGAGCTAACACTTCCGCCCCAAAATTTCCATGCCGCACCAGCAGAAGTACTTAATTCTTGATGTCAGCCACCCACCGGAAGGAAACTTTAGTCAATTCAGGTTGCGAATCTTCATGTTCTGAACTGGAATCTTCCAACCAGGTTATAGCCATCCATGTGATCGATAGAACTAGAAGCGCCGCAAATAATATCAATTTCTTTTGAGCCCATTTTGAATCGCCTACTCTCTGCTCGTTCCTTGTACCTGGTACCATAAAGGAAAATCCATGGAGAGGCTGAAAGGTGTCAATGTTCCCTATACACACTATAACACCGTCTAAATAGGCATATAAAAATTCATAACCAAAACACCTTCTAAGCAGGCATATAAAAATCCATAACTCATAATAATTTATATATTAAATCTAATATTATGGATAATATATTAATAATCAATTATAAGTAATGTCATGGATATGTATTAATAATTGATTAATTAGAATGATGAAGCTTTTATATATTCCATTTACTATTCATTTAACAATTAGTCATGTATGTATCACACTGATAAAAATTTAAACAAAAAAACTTAATGTAGTACAAAATCAATTTAATCAAAGAAATGAAAACATTTCTTCACTTTGGACTTCAGCACATCTTTTCAGAAATGTGTACTGCCTCGACAAAAAAAATCATTATGAAACGAAATATTAAAGCATCAACTATTTATAATGATGAAGAGAAATTGAATATAGGCTAACTAATTTTGTTGCCATACTGACGCAAATAGGGCTGGTTTAAAAGTGTCTACAAACAGACTTATTTTAATGTAAGTTGTAGAAACTGTTACAATCTAAAGTCCACATAAATTGGACCAAACCAAGAAATTTCAAGAATATATTTGTGTTTTAAATGTTGGACACAAATACCTTGAAATAAAACTTGACTAGAGTTGAAAGTTATAGCATAATTTTATATTTTGATTAAAATTATATAAATCATATTTAATGATAATCTTTTTTTAAACTATTTACTCATGACCAGTCAATTACATCGATTGGCTACACAATCAAAGTTATAGGTTGTAATTTTCTATCTAGTTTCCTGTACAAACTGAAAAAAAGCGAAATATATATTTATACAATTATATTTGTATATTTATTTCTTTTTTTCTTTTCAAGATTTCAACTGCGTTCTTTAATTTTCTGTCTGCACAGTTAAGTTTCTGCTTTATTTACAAACTCATGTCTAAGCAAAACACAACATGTTGCTGATTCAGCCAGCTGTTAAATAAACACCAGCTGCAACCAAGAAACACCAAAATATGGATCCGACATTTAAATGAAAAGGATTAAGTCGCTCCCTTCTGAACGGCTTTGTGCGTAAGTTTTGAACTAAAGATGTATTTTTCTACTAAATGTCTAAAAATAACAAACAAAAATGTTTAATATGAAAACAAATTAAATCTTATTTCTTTCAAAAAATAAACGCTAGTTTCATTGTATTTTTAACAGGACAAACCAAACTTAGTGGAACATGAAAGAAGAATTACCGAAACCAGATGCATCGAAACCTGGATCAATATAGACATTTTGATCCCGGTTACTGGTAAGTTTTTCTGCAGAATATTCTTTGTTCGGAGAATTCAAAAGCAGTATGTGGAACATAGAGAAAACGATTTTCCCTCTCCACACCTGCCTCCCTTTCTATTGTACTCAGATTCTCTTTCTCTGTGATACTTTTTTCTACGAATAGGCGTAGGTTTTCTCACATATATCGCATTCAAATGTTGAAGTCATAATGCTATGCAACTCTGTAATTCGTTAGAATAAAACAAACACTTTCTCTAGATTTTGATCTAGAAACTACGTGTCAGAGAATTATTCAAAAAAGTTCTTTTTTGAAATAAAACTAGGTAACTGGTATAATTTTTGTAATTTATTTCTGTACTGTGACAGAAAAGATAACAATTTTTATAACCTTCTTTTTCTCACTTTCTCACGTTTTCTCGGATTGCTATTGCTGCGCTAAATAAGTTTGAAATGTTTTCATACCTACAAATAGTTTAATAGTTTTCAAGGTATCTGCCAGCATCTGGAGAATTTTTTTATGCAGATAATATTTTAAATAAACATATTTTTGTTCTAAATTAGAATTACAATGACTGAACAAAATAAATGTCTCCTGGCTAATGACTGGCTATAGTTTTAAAGTTGAATGTCTGATTTCATGAAAATTTATTTCTACCTGTTAGAGTTCATGCAGAATATATTAAAATATATTTTAGTTTCCAAGCTCAATTTCGGGTATAGCCTTCAAATTTAATAACAGAACATATACAATGCTTCCAAATGCCTTTAGAAAACGCTACATTTTCTCATAAATTTACTTAATTTTTTTTAAAACAAAAATCAATATTAAGGAAGCAATGCAAATATAGCACATTTTATAGTTAAAAATAGTATTTATTATACTATTAGTTTATTTCAAAAAACAGGGAATGTGTACATATACCTTTTCGTACATGTAAACAATACGTACTTTCGTAATTTAAAACTGTGATGTCGAAATCGCATATTAAGTTTCAATTTCTAAGCTTGTATTATTTCTTCCATATAGTATACATAAACCCTTTAATAGACTTACTAATAGACATTTTGAAGGATTTAGTTCAAAATTTCATACTCATCTATATTCTTAAGTCTGACTTATTATGTATTTCAGTTATCGCATTCTTTTGAAAGACAGGCGGATTTTTCCAGCCAATATTTCATAAAAATCGACAATTTTCATATAAAGACTACATATTTAGTATTATCCCTCTATTTCTTCCCATTTATTTTGTTCACCGACAAATAGGCATAATTCCAAAATGATTTCTGCCCCTTCAGGGACATGTAACATGATCAGAATCAATAAAGTTCGGAATTATTAAGAATGTAATAATCTTTTCTTTCTCCTATTTCGTTCGTTCAGAACGAAAACAATTCATAGTTAAAAAATAAAAAATGTAAGGCTTGAGTTTGTTATTAGAAATATTAATTAATTGTAAATTTTTTGAATAATTAGCTCAGAATATTAATTGATACATTGACCTTCTTTTCACGAGTTAATGTTATGGCGTTTTTCTGTATTGCTAAACATTTCATTTATCTATTAAATTATTTTTCAGTATGTCAAATCTCATATTCAAGCAAACATACAATGTATTAAAATATTTTTTCATCTTCATGTTAGCTTCTAATAAAACTATCAAAAACCAATATTCAACTTTCATTTCAATCTATTGTAGGATTTATTTCCAATTTTGATACGTATCTCTACTTTGAATGTTAAAGTGTTTGCTCATTTTTATCCATCTAGCAACGTCAGTTTGCAATCATCTTATCAACTTATATTCCAACAGCTGGGCAAATAGATTTCCTCTATATTAATTTCGTTCAAAATTTGGTAGAAACCTACAAATTTGGAGTGAAAACCGTATACCAAATTTCACCTAACTAACTCGAAGAGTTTCCGAGTGAACTTGTTCACAGATAGATAGACATCATTCTAAAGATATGTTTGTCAGGAGATCAAAAAATCTGGAGATTCGTCAAAATCTCGAGTTGGATTTTTTTTTTCACGATAAAAATACTTTTTCGTGATATACCAAGTGTAAGAGAAAAAAAACTAGGAATCCGGTCTCTGCTCATGTTAAAGAAACAAATTCAAGCTAAGAAACCAGGTGTCCATCATTACGTAAATTTTTTCTATCACATTAGAAATAAAGTGGAATGATTATTAAAATTGCAACTTCTTTTGGCATTTTACAAACGTGAACAATTTTATAACGTTCGATTTCTGAAAACAAAAATGTTTTACAAATTTCAATTTCTATTCATTTTATATCCAAATGATGCATAATAAAGTTTAGTAAAAATTTCAAAAAAAAAAAAAAGATTCAATGCCTTTTTGCTGTATTTTGTATTTTATTTAATATTTATTGTCTGAATCACCAAAACAATCGAAAACGAGAATAATTCATGGAGTTAAAACTTTACACAAAAGTTTTAAAATGTTTCCAAAATAGAGTAATTAAAAGATAGTCCATTATTTCTGTGGTTGAAGAAGCAAAACCCGTTAAAGAAACCAGATGATGGTTTCTGGGTAATTTTTCCATCAACAAAAATTGAAGTGTAGCAATTATCAAAGTAGTTCCTCATACACTCTATGTAAATACTTGAAAGGAACAGCCCACCCGGTAATAAGAAAAACGAAAAATAAAAAAGCAAAAATAACAAGCGACGAAGTCCATCCCTTTGCTATACACGGCAGCCATTTTCTGACCACCAGAAGATAATGGAAAGTAGGGTAAAGTTGAACAGGCCTAACCAGTATACATTATCTTCCTATTTTGATCTAAAGATTCTTTTTTAAAAAAGAATAGCTGTAAAAACTTTTAAAATAATGTGGATAGTAGGTTATTGTTTTGAAAAGAGGTGGATTAAATAGGTCTGAATTACAGATTAGTTTCTTTTATTGGTTTAAATTTATCTTCCCACACTTACGGTAGCTTGATGAAGAAGATATTTGAGACGTGCGACCGATCCTTAGAGAGATTTAATTCGTAAAAGTGGTTTCAGTGTAACGTAACAACTGTAACATATTTCAAAGACGTTTTAATAATGCAATATTATTGTTATTAAATTCAGATATTTTCTTAAAGAAATATGATGATTACTGCATTAATTACATAACAATATTTATCGTTAGCAGTGATAATATGTATAATAAGAGTAAAAATTAAACATTAATTATCACTAACAATTTTCTCTGATAATTGAAATTTCTGCAACTAGCGAAATAAAAACTTTTAATATCATATAAGCTCATAAGTGGTGAAAAGATATTTGATAGTCAATTTTAATGAATAGCTGTCATCTAATTAGTAATGAGAATTGGTAAATGAGAGCTAAATTCTTTTTTTTTATTTCACTAGATTCTTTTCCAACAAGAGAAATGAAGACATAATGAAAAGTCGATAAAATTAAAACATGACAACGGTAATAAAATAAAAAGATCAGGAAATTTTCGGTTACATATATGAATCTATTTTGTATCGATGTTAATTCATTGAACCTTAAAAATTTTGATAGAAAAGACAATAGACATACACTGGTGGAAAAAAAATCCCAACACCAAGAAAAATTTATTGTACAGTAATGAAATTTTAGGAATACATTTGTCTAGGTAAAATATTTAATTGGTTAAAGTTTCAAGATCACAGGTAGAGCGATTGGCGAGAAGAGCCATTTCAAATGTGAAATGTTGGTACATTAGTAATCGGTGTAACCACCAGAATTTTGAATGCAATCACGCAAAAGTGCATGCATTGTGTCGTACAGGTGTCGGATATCAGTTTGTGGAATGGAGTTCCATGCCTGTTGCACTTGGGCGGTCAATGCAGGGACGGTTAATGTTGGTTGTGGATGACGCTGGAGATGTCGTCCAATGATGTCCATACGTGCTCGATTGGAGAAAGATCTGGTGATCTAGCAGGTCAAGGCAACATGTCGACACTCTGTAGAGCATGTTGGGTTACAACAGCGGTATGAGGGCGAGCGCTATCCTGTTGGAAAACACCCCCTTGAATGCTGTTCAAGAATGGCAGCACAACAGGTTGTATCACTAGACTGACGTACAAATTTGCAGTCAGGGTGCGTGGGATAACCACGAGAGTGCTCCTGCTGTCATACGAAATTGCTCCCCAAATCATAACTCCAGTAGTAGGCCCTGTATGTCTAGGCCACAGACAGGTCACTAGCAGGCGTTCACCTTGCCTCCTTCTAACCAACAAACGGCTATCACTGCGACCAAGGCAGAACCGGCTTTCATCAGAAAACGCAACAGATCTCCACTCCGTCCTCCAATGAGTTCTAGCTTGACACCACTCACGTCGCAAATGGCAGTGGTTTGGAGTCAGTGTAATGCACTGTACAGGGAGTCTGGCTCGGAGCTGTTCTTGAAGTAACCGATTTGTAACAGTTCGTTGTGTCACTGTAGTGCCAACTGCAGCTCGAATTTCAGCTGCAGACGCAGTACGATGAGCCACAGCCATACGCCGAATACGACGGTCTTCCTTCTCAGTAGTACCACGAGGCCGCCGGAACCTGGTCTTCTTGAGGCAGTACCTTCCCTTGACCACTGCCGCCAGTACTCATGCACAGTGGATACATTCCTGCCAAGTCTTTCAGCAATATCGCGGAAAGGAAACCCACCTTCTCGTAGCCCTACAACACAACCTCGTTCAAACTCAGTGAGCTGTTGATAAGGGTTTCTTCGTCTTCTCAGAGGCATCCTTGATTACCATTAACCCACTACGTCAAATCTCAACTGTAAATAATGATCACGGTCCTTACAACGCTTATTTAAAGCAAACCTCATTTGCATGTTCACAGTGTCACTACTAGCGCCACTCTTACGCGCGTAGCTCAAAATTTGAATCGACGTCATCTTTCAGATGTATAAACACGTCTACCAAATTTCGTTTATCTAGCATTGCTCCTTCCTAGTGTTGGGATTTTTTTTCCATCAGTGTATAAACAAAAAATAGACCATGCAATTTTTAAGTTTTATTGATAAATTTTGCGTAAAAAGATTGTAATATTAAGACATCCGATTGTTTAAATTTTTCTAAAATATAGCTGGTTCAAAATACTGATTTTTATGTGATAATATTATATCTCAAAAATCATTTGACATGAAGATGATATTTTAAAACAAATTTCCAACTGCAATCAACGAATTTAATTCATAGCTACATTCATTCCTTTAATATTTAAATCGTTTTTCTCATCATACATTCATTCCTTTTATTAGATATTAAATATCTTCTTCTGTATCAAAGTATTTTTCTTTAAAAGCACTAATTTGTGTCACGCCATAATTACAGGGAAAACACAACTGTTTTTATCCTCTACTAATTATAATTAATTAATAATTGTAACTACCTGTAATTATCATAGAAAGTATTTTAATTAAAAATAGTCCCTAAAATGCAATTTTAAAATTTGGTCTCATTTTTGAGGTATTTCATATGATCTAAGTTGATGTGAAAATCGAATTCCTGATTATAAACAGTGAAACATAATCTATATATTCCTAATAAAAACTATGAATGCATTGGTAACACAATATATGGAATTTAAATTTGTTTTATCTTCTTTGAATGCCACAATATACGTCCATACAAACCTCAGCCTCTTCATGTTTCCTTTCAGTTATGATTTGATGACGATGCGTCCGTGTTTCCATGTAAAGGGGGTGAGACCCCTGAGCACCCAGAAGACAGAAGTCTGACTTTTAGCTCATATGAAGATGAAACACACATTCGCTCGCGCAGCCCCTTTATACAGGAGGACTCATTCACGCATCTCACAAATAGAACACACAGAAGAACAGCCATGCCCGAACCGGTAATCGAACCCAGGACGCCCATATCACGAGGAAGCCACGTTACCTCAAGGCCAGGACGCCGGCTTATGATTTGATGCTAAAGTATAACGCCCCTACTGGTCAGAAGGCTTGATGAATGTTTTTCTGAGAAAATTTCCGAATAAATATTTTGATTCCTTTAATTACTAGGATCCTTGCAATTCCTATATAAGGAAAATAATATACAACTTTCAAACAAGTAACTGATAATAGTCACAAATAGCATTCTAAAAAGGGGTTGACTATTATTACTTTAACTAAGTAAATAACTAATAATAAACGAGAATCTTGGATCATTGCATACAACATTTAAAAGGTAAATTTCAAAAATGTAATTCTGCTTGTGAAACTCAGCTTTTCGATTTGATTGAAAGATTGTTTCCGATTTTCTTGAATTTGACTTATAAATGAAGATGCTTGGTTTCATCTCATTAATTGACTTAACTGTTGGTTGTTGTATAATTGTAGAATCTTTATTACGATATCGGATAAAGATTCTATATGACTTGAAAACATGGCTGAATCCTACCCATGAACACGTGATACATGGTTTAAAAACTACCCAGTTTTGTGTGTCCACATATTAAATGGATTCAAAACAGCCATGCGGGTTAAGCCAGGAAGTGGAGCACCTAAGTCAGAGGTAAGCTAACCATTGTTTATACTTAAGAACTACATAAAATAGCTTTTGCGTACTTCCAAAATGAGTGTGAATTGACATAAAACAGTTACATTTTTCTTTACAAAGTCTAGAAATACATAAAAAATAGAACCAACTAGTCGAAAGGTGCATAAATTATTTTTATCATTTACAATACATACATTTATTTCTCTAATAAAAATTCTGATGAATTTTCAAAAACCAGCCCATGCCGAAGTTAATTATTTAGACCAAAAAGTAATTTTTTTTCCTCATAATTACTAAGGGAATACCAAATTACTGGAAAAGAAAGGAAACATGCGATCAATACCAGGAAACATACTGCGTCCCAGTAAACATAGGCTCCAATAAATTCAGGTCGCATCTGGTTTCGAGTCTCAAGAGACTTAAAACCTTCTTTTCCTTCAGTTTAAATACTTTGCGTGTAGGTTGCAGAAAAATAAAAAAGAGGCATGGGGCATAATTTTTTTCCATGAAATAGCATGAATCTTTTAGATCTTAATTTCATCAAAAAATGGAAAGGGAATCCAGACAGATATAATGAGATGATGGAAGATTCCATCGTCTCAAGCTCTTCTTTGGAACATTGGCCGCGATACGAATAACATCCGCTGACAACAATTCTTTATTTATACCACATGCGCTCTGTTAGTCGTGCATTCCCACAAACGGTGGCTGAACAGTAAAAAAAAATTCCAGCGTGAAAATCGTTTGCAGCAACGCCGCTGGAAAATTTTAAGACGTTGAGAATAAAGAAAAAAAAATTAAATTCTGATACTCATCAGCCACAAAAGTTGAGTTCCATTTAAGTGCAATACAATTTAGTTTCCAACAGGATGTCTTATGGTAAAAGTATTGATTCTTTTCAATTCTTTTTATTCTACTTATTATTATCTACTTTATTCTATTTATTGTGCTTTCCCTGGTATATTTCCAATTTCCATCCAAAATTTTAAAAAATAGGGGGTTTTAATTAATTTAATACATGATTTCTGATTTAATCAAACATTTTCTTATAAAATATTTCTACATGAGCAATAATGTAGCGAATGTTTATACTATTAATACCGTTTCTTTTTATGAGGACTTGGTTTCTTAAAGAAAATTTTATACTAAAACTTCCTACATCATATAAAAAATGCTTTAGGTGGAGTTATCAGCAAACCTCAAGAAAAGTAAAATAAAAAATTATTATTTTTATTGTTAAAAGCTCAAACAGTCGAATTTTGTTGCTCATTCTTTTTGAAAAAGTAAGCAACATGATTTTTTGTAAATATTCCTGCTAAATTATTTGTTAGCATGTTAGTGTCAGTTGTTACTGAAAAAGCCTATTCCAATATTTTCCAGTGTCAATCATTGAAATAATTTTGCACAAATCAATCAGAAATCCCTAAACAAAGAAAAATAATGAATTTCATTTTCTTTGAATAATTTTATTTTTAAACCTAATTATCAATATTTTCTTTAAAAATGTATTTATAGATATAATTCATGATTTGATTTATTATAATAGCTTCTTTATTTTGTTTTCTGCCTATTTAAAGGAAAATATTGTAAATAAAATGATAAACTAAATAATCGTGCAACTAAATTGAGCTATTTACTTACACATCTATGTTACCCACTGATTGATTTTGGTGCTTAAATGTCTCTAATAAATAAAGAAACTCTAGAATATTTTATCAGTTACACTTTGTCATTAGGTCTTAAAAAACTTTCTGTCAAAAAAATTACTTAAAAAAATTAATTAGCAGCTCAGGGTTAAAAAAATGAAATGGCAATCAATTTCACATAAACTCATAGTAGATAAAAATTTGCTTTAAATTCCATTTTCTGAAACAGTTATTAAGTTATTTGAAAATTCGTTCCATGTTTTTAGAATATCATTTATACGGGAAAAAATTTGCTTATCATTTGGGGATAAGACCAAAATCTGGTATTAAATAACGCAGTTATAATGTTTTTAAACAGAAATGTATAATAGAATGTTTTCATATTGAAAGTATTATGATATAAATTAATTTTCATAAACACACTTTCATTTTTTGACAGATAAAAGAACTAGTAAGTTTCGTAGCTAACTTGTTTATGCAGCTGACCAAATCTTTTATATCATTCCACAACATTCCTAAAATTTATTTTTTTCCAAAATGAATTAGGGATTAATTTAGCCTCTAAAATAAATTCCAATTAATACAATTTTCATAGATATAAAAGATTTACATTACTTTTATACATTTTCTAAATATTTATCATGTATTCTTTAAATGAATCCCAAAATTTTTAAATGCATTGATCAATTCTTCAGGGTAATTTCTCAATATTCCCAGAATTATGCACAACCAAATACTTTTGCTATGCTATTAGTTTTGTCACTATCCCCTGAAGTATGCATTTTACATAATGTCGTCACTTCTTACATGCTTTCTCTCAACATACACAACTCCAATAAGTTTATCCCTAAATACAGGTAATACCGCTCCTAGGTAGTATAAATATCTAATCTAGCTTAGATGCTCGTTCTGACTAGTAAATAAATACATAAGGAACAGCTGATAAGAAGTTCTGATGTTATCGGAAGAGACAATCGTTTGGAATAGGGAGTGCGAAAGCTGCGACCTCATCAGTGCAGTTCACTTCCGCTAAGTAGCAGATGATGATGATTTAGAATAGAGCAGCGGAGCGTGTAGATTCACAGACAGAGTAAAATGCTTTCTTTGTTGGCACGTTACATGACCGAATATTCCCATTCATCCAAAGAATATCGGTTAATTTGCTGAGGATTTTCAATTTTAGTTGGAAGCATGGTAATTAGAGCTTTATCTTTTCAAGGGTGAAGAGACCTTTGGTATTATTCATCCATTACGGATGTTTACAGTGCAGTTTAAATGAAATAGCACGGCTATTAAGAATACAAATAATCATTCAAGTTTTGAAAATTAAACTGCAATTCAAGTAAATATCAGTGAATTTTACTAGCTATTGAGTTGCTTATCTGGGAATAGCTTGAATCAAAGAAATATGAAAAGTCATATTCAGCGAATTTTAAAATAATTATCTATGGTTGTGATAGATGATAATCTTTTTTTAATTCTTTTTTCTACTTAGAAAACTAGTTCAAATACTATACTAGCTAACTCAGTTTATTTTATTCTCTATTTCACACGGAAATAATCTGTTTGTTATCTAATAATCCAGTTATCAATTTATAACTCTGTCCCATTACATAACTCTAAATAAAACAGCATTGGAATACAATCTTTATTACAGAAATGGGCTGCGTTCGGTGAACGTTCTTTGAATTTGCTATGGAAATTTTCCTTAATAGTTTGACATTTAAATTAAATTTATGGTCTTCATCAAATATATTCATCTTCGGAGTAGCATCATTATCAAAACAAGAAACTGTATCATCTTACATAATAAAATAATGATATTCAGTGCAACAAAATATTTGGATACAGGTTCACACATAAATCATCTTGAAAACGCAATTTTTTTTGATTTTTTAAATTACAAACTTGAAATTTGTAAGCATCGTATTTTTAAAAGCTCAATTCATGATTTTAATATTTTTAAAATCCATTCAATGGTAAGTATAAACTTGTGATCGAAATTTTCTTTATTTAATTTATTGCATTAGAGCATTTCAAACTGTATAATGTTACAAAGTATAAACAATTATCAGGATATAATTTTATGTTAGGGACATTTTATGACAGCATTTTGATTTATTGGAATGCAAAGTAAATGGAATGGATTATGATTTGACGTAACAATATGATTTGACGATCAACTAAATTTTGCTAAGATAATTTAATAAATAATGATAAGTTAAATTTTATGAACGAAGGAGTGGAAATTTTACTTTATTAGTATTAGTGTTTATTAGCATAAATATTAAAATTACGTTTAAAGTTTATGTTTCAATTTAAATAATTTGATTTAATGTTCTCTGAAGTTCAGCTTCATTATATGTTTTGATTAGGATCCTATTGAAACTATTCGAAATATATTGATTCTAATCCGCGCCAAACAGTTTTAAAAAACCCAAAAGATTTATGGTTTCTTTAACTGACTAAAAAACAATTTTGGTAGAAACTAGTGTCTAAACTCTCGCCAAGAAAATAGATGAGGAGGCTGCACTCATTTTGATTTATTTTAAGAAAGCATATTGCATGTAAGTTATAAATCAGCTAACATCGTCAGAGCATTTGTCCCTTTTTAACCTGTTAAAAGTACTTATTGTATTCAAATTTTAAATATTTGACAGAACTTTAAAATTCTTCCCTCTTTTTACCACTCTATCCCTGTTAAATCCATTTAGAAGTATTATTTTTGCAATAGCTTGATCCAATGATCAGTATTACTGAAAACCCTTTTCTAGAAACCAAACCGCAATTTTTCCATTAACAAATATATATGTCTTTGTATTTATCTGAAACATAGATTATAGATATGTTTGAAAAATTACCAATTTTACTAAAATCTGATTAAATTACCAAAATAAATCATTAAAAATATTCGTAAAAAATAAATTTTAGGAATTTTAATGTTTAGGAGAAGGTCTGTAAATTCAAAAATTATTACAAATAAAAAATAATAATAGACGCATATTTGTTTTTTGTAAAAGCTTTTCATTAGTTGCTTTACAATATTATTGCATTTCTTAAATCTATCTGTCACGCTTAGCCTTTGATTTATCTATCTTCAATACTCCAAGCACCTTTTTCCTGCCATTATATATAATAATTAACATTTACATACATATCTGTCAATGTCTACCATAACATTTTTTTTCTGCCTAGCCTTGGAGATTATTTTACATACCCCCGGGGGCACCTGTGTTGTAAATTGAGAAGCGCTGGCTGAAAACTAAAAATGAATCGAAGTAATAAATCAACAAACACTAACATACAGGGTCTTGGAGTAGCGCATAAAAACCAGATAATGGCTTTTTCATCCAAAAACATATGTAAGGGTGAATTAATGAGTAGCTAATGAAGAAGGATGTTATTTAATACTAATCTTAAATAATCTAACAGTAGCTATTAAAGAGAACAATAATATATCACAAAACTAAAAGCAACAATGAAACCACGAATAAAAATTCAATGATGCAGAAACAATTGCAATGAATTACCTGAGGTGATGTCTCTTGACTAATTCATTACCAAGGTCTAGTAGGTAGTCTTCTCCTTCTCGAAGATTATCAGATTATGTGATTCACACTTTTCTGTACACAGAATTGGCGTTTCAAAAGTCTTTGCAGCAAATCCAAACAACAATTAGGAAAAACAGCGACAAGTGTTAAATATCACATCTGCCTTTGAACCTGAAAACTTGATTGGATTTCTGTTTCTTTTAGTATGGTTTTCTGGTCGGGGAACTTAGAAAATATACACACTTAACGAGATGAGTCCTTTATTTTTATAACGAAACAATCGCAATGGTCTTGATCGTACTTTGGTCAGCATTTATGACTAAGAACATAATGACAGAAATGTCTGACTATCTCTTCAAAAAGCATTCTCCATTAGTTGTCCACGCTATGTAGCGTTCAGACATTAATGATGCTTCTTTGGTAAATAATACAGTAAAATATTCACATTCGAAATTTCATGCCTCCTTTTGAAATATTTCACGCATCATGAAATTTTGGAAGACTGTATATATACTGTATTTTTTTCAAAGTGTACTTCGTATATATATATATATATATATATATACGAAGTACACTTTGGGTAAATTAGTTTCCTTTCAGAGCATTAACGAATATAATTAATGAATAAAATATTTTAGTGACACCTTAATCTACAGCGAATACTGTACCATGAAATTCAAGAAAACAAAGACCCATTTTATTTTAATATCTTATTTCAACCAATAGGAGAAAGAAAAGTGACGCTGTGATGTCAAGGTGCTAATGATTTGACACCTCACATCTTTATAGTGAGGTCCTTGAACTTTTACTAAAGCGTGACTCATAAATGAAAAAGTATTGTAAATTAGATGAAAAAAATAAACTTATGAAAAAATTACGGTCCGTGAAATATTTTCTTTTACCGCAGTATCTGAAATTTATATAAATAGTTAAGAGTTTCATATGATTTTTTAAATTGCATGTAAACTTCTAAATTAACAAAAAATATTTGGATAAGCAAAGCCTTGTTTTAGTGTCATACTTTCATCCTAGGAATTATTTATAAAAAATGAAATTATTTTTTAAGTAATCGCATCTCATAATTTTTAAATAAAGTAATAAAAAAGTTATTGAAAATACTAAGAAAAATATGAAAAATTAAGTGATTATCAAACTTTTTCTTATTTTAAAAAATAAAAATAATAAATTTTTGTCGAATTCTGAATTTTGGAGTCTTTTGTTACTTCTATAGTAAAATAAAATAAATTACCATCATTTAGTCATTAAATTTATTACATTAAATATTCAATGTACTTTTAATAATTTGATAAATTGTTTTAAAGAAATATAAAATAGTTTAAGGATTTTTAGTTTCGCTTTTTAAGTTGAAATTTGTAACTAAATTTTCATTGAAATGAGGACATCTAAACCTCTTTAATTGTTGAGATTTTCAAATTTTTCTTTTCAGCACTTTTTAATTACAATTTTTCCCTGGTATTTTTTTAATATCCCTACCCTAATGCTAATAAATAAATATTTAAATTACTAATAGTTTTTTGATAAAAATTTATGTTGAATACCTTATTACGAGTAACATGAAATTATTTCGTTAAAAATTATAATTTATTATTATTATTAAAATATTATGTTGCTTTAATTTCAGACAGAATAATAATTTCATCCTAAATAATAAAATGTAGTTTTGCTTGTAAATGTCTGTCCATTTCATTTATCACAAATTTGAATAATGAAAATCAATTTTCAGAAATGGAACAATGCTCCATTTTTCCAAATTACTCTCATTTCTTAATTCGGTTATCTAGTACTTGAGCATGTATTAAATTTCATGGCTCTATTTTCGTTCAAAGAATATTTATTAAATCCATGTCCTTATCAAATAATGAGTTTAATTCATTGTATTGTATGTTAGCCGACTTTTACTTACTTATATGTTAGATTCGGTTAACTATTTAATAGACTAATAGATAAAAACTTTTTTCTTGGAAAATAATATTTTTGTAAATTGTGAAGTTTTTCAATGAAACAGAAATATGCTTAAAATATGCCTGTGCAAAATATTTGCGTTTCATAATAAAATGAAATGGTATGGAGTCCCTTTTCCACTGAATGTTCCTTTCTTCCGTACTTTAGAACATACAAATCTTCTAAAGGATCGAACATACTTCATATTATAGTATGGAAGATTGATAGTTGAGATACCGGCTGAAGTATCATCAAAGTTGCTTAAAAGTTTTTGTTAAGTTTTGTTTTTGTTAAGGGGTTAAACTTAGTTTAACCCCTTAACTTCCGTAATCGAATGCTATATGATCATCGAATAATCGCTTCTTAAATCTAACTTAAAATTAAATCATTCAAAATAACTATAAATTAGTACAAATATTACACTTAATCCAATCAAGAATTTTACAGATTCTAATTCAATCAATGGAACAATTATTCTTGAAATGGATAGTAACATCCCATTAGATAGTTTAGAAAACAGAAGATTTATGGAATCAAAATTTGAAATAATGTCCTTACACTTTACTTAAGAGTAAAAAAGTCGTCATGTGAATGCATTTTCTTACTTTTACTAATGGATTAGTACTTAACCTATACCACAAGTATTAAGATTTCATTTCATTCCAACTTGTAGTTTCTGGTCACTCCCTAAATAATATAATAGCACATTTCTTATTGTCTCCCCATATGCTTGAGAGGTAAGTCTGTATTTGGCAAAATAAATAAGAAAAAGAAAATCCCACTATTGATTGACCACTATCCTACAATCCAATCAGGAGGAAGGGGGTATAAATTTTTTAAACATTTAATAGAGTCCCCTTTTGAAACTATAGCTGGCTGTTTCGAGACATATTCGCTATATAGAGCTTTAATCGGACGATTTCCAAACCACCATCTCCTCTTCAAAATTTGAAACCACCACGAGATTTTTTTTCTCACTTATATTAAACTGAGAACTTAAGACGCGTTCGTTTGCGATGTGAATTTCCCATAAAATCAAAACCCGTATCCTAGACTCCCCGATCCGAAGACTCAAATTCAGCCCCGAAGCCACTATGATTTTGGTTGGTGAAGGTACACTCCAATTTATCCTTTGAACTTCAAATTTAAAAGGCGATCTCAAATTTTACATAACCATTACCTGAAAGATAGCACATATAGAAATCCCAAAACAAATATTGTAAAAATGATATCCGAAATCAGTTATTTATTGTCATACTCTTCTCTCTTTAATACAGAACATAATTTCAGATTTAATATGGTCATAAAAATATTTAATTCCATGTAAATTATTTAGAAAATATTTTATTCTTTAATTTATGAGAGTTATGACCCATTTTTAAGGAATCAGATAAAAAGAAAGGTCAAATCAACAATGACACCAATCAAAATAAGCAAATTGGTTCAATTAAAGCCTTTAATGGTCTAACCTTTATTCATTTTAAGCTGGTTTCATTATTGAGCAGTCAGATCGATGCTTTTAAATCTTCGATAAAGGGTAAGTATTGGAGTAGATTGTATGATAGAGCCATCTGAATGCTAAAATAGATGTCGAACTTATTCTTTTGTTTAGTATTACGTTCAAGATGAAGATTGTGTTACAGTGGCAGCGGTGTTTCTTTAATTCATTCTTATTTTGAACGATTTGAACTAAGTAACGAATGATGCATTGGGTGCAAAAGAGTAGCCACCGGTCAGTGAACCATTCAGCCATGTAAGACAATGTTCGCGTATTGTCCTTCGCTCGCCGCTATAAAACGTCAATATAATGTATGGGGAGGCTCTTTCACTAAAATGCGATAATTTTAGACCACAATGAAAAGATAAATTCGTCGGTGCTTTTGATGTTATTATGTAATTCTACCTTGCATGCTTTATTTGCAACACAATTTACTTAACGCTATACACATAAAGGAAAGGAAAACTATTGTATAGGTTAATTTCTTAATTTAATTTTGATTAAAATAAACAAATTAGGAAAAATTAATTTTTAGCTTAACTTTCTTCAAATATTTTTTTTTTCAAATAGAAAAAAATTCTAGTAAATAGTTTTAAAGATCATTGAGTTATTAAGCTAATTTTTAAAATGGCAAATGTGCCAGTGACACAAACGTGTATAATCTCATAGTATTCTCTTAAATGTGTAATGGACAAAGAAATATTAAAATTAATTTTAAAAATTTACGACTCCTGTCTTTTCTTGTTCACGGACGATTTTTTGCTTTTTTTTTGACAAAAAAAAAAACCCTTTTTTAAGTTAAACAAGTAATATTTGTATACACTGGATAAAAAAATGTAATGTAAAGAATTCTAGCTTTCAGTTTTTGAAACTTTTAATATCAGAAAAAATAGAAGTTAAAATTAGATCAGATTTGCCAGATAATTAAACTTCCCCTTTGTTTGGTAGCAATATTTGAAATCTATTTTAATTGTTTCACAAATTATCATGGTAAAAGTATAAAGACATAAAAATTTCTTAGGCTTTTAGATAGTCCTTTTTTTACCATAATCCATAATTTTTTATTCCATTTAAAAAGATTCTTTTAAGTTTTTATTTTAAACCAATTCTTTAAAATTACATTGACTCATTATATTTTTATGCTAATATTATTTTTTATAATCTA
This sequence comes from Argiope trifasciata, assembly GCA_026543055.1. NCBI lineage: Eukaryota > Metazoa > Arthropoda > Arachnida > Araneae > Araneidae > Argiope > Argiope trifasciata. The sequence goes on along the minus strand of JAPMOQ010049656.1, from coordinate 2,255,530 downwards.
CTTGCAATATCTTTATAACGAGATGTTAGTTTTATAGTAAAACATTAGAAAATGGTAAAATAGGAGATGTTGTCAGTCTCGCATTACATTCGAAGACTCAAACGTGTTTTGTTGTGATGGTAAATAAAAAATCATGTTTTAGTGCAACTGTTGAATCCCTCATTTTACTAAGGTCTAGAAGATTGATGTCAGTTGAAAATAGAACTTCAAAAACAATCAATAATATAGCCTCACACAGCCTACGATCTGCATTGACACAATTTTTTTTTAACGTTGCGATACTTTTTCATGCTTACTACTGCAATTCCCCGGCAAACAAAATAAACTTCAGAGAGGAAAAGCAAAAAAACTGAGAGTTTGGCTTTTTTTTTTAAATATAATGAATCCATGGAGATTTATTGATTTTTCTGTTTGCTAGTATGGCTCAGAATTTAGTCAATAATGCTCCTTTCCATGTGCTGATTTTGTCTTCTGAATTCTTTTTAAAACTTTGATATGAATGGTACATAGAACTTCAAAAGGACCACTAGCCGAGTGACGTATCAGTATTGAAATATTCCTTTAATGAATTCTAATCATTCTCATTTAACGCACTTCCAATGCTCTAATATAATTGAATTTTCGAAATCCTTGCTAGGTTCCCATTCAAAAAAGAAATTGACATCATGGAAAGTTTAAGATAATATACTGTTAGATATTAAGTGACATGCTTAGATTCATTTATCAGCTACATCATATACATTTATAAGGCAATGATTTCCTTAACTCTTGGATGAAAAGTCCAATTTGTTACATTATACTATATGCTTTTAATTCTAATCATATGATTGCTTCAGGAAATATAAACTTTGTTCTTGCACCACAAAAAATAATTAGCGAAGAGACTAATTTGTTATGCGTCATGCGACTTTTATAAAACAGAAATTGATCCCATTGTTTAAAGGAATTAGAAAGAGTTTGGTTTATTCAGACAGAATATATGAAACGATAAACACCAAAATTATAAAATTAAATTTCCAAAATAAAATATGAAAATAATATCACGGCATGTATGTATAGATATTCTTTTTGTGCACCAAATAATGAATTAACATTAAAACACAGGTGATTGTTTCATCCCACAAAGGAATTAACAGCCCTGCATTAAAATTATATAATCTGTAAAATATGCAAATGTATGTACAAAATTTGACTTACCAAAAAGAATCGCTAAGAAAGGACAAGAAAAAAAATAATTGGTGAGGTATATATAGTGAAAGAAGGAAGAAAAACACTTCAAACAACTAAACAAAATAAAAAAAGGGTAATGTACATAATTCTTTCAATGGTAAAGTAATGTGCGATTGTAAGGTTAATGTGCATAATTCTTGTTTCTCCATCATTAATTTTTTTTCATATTAAGTTAATCATATTTTTCCTTAGTTCTTAATATTTATGTATATCTAGTAATGCAGAAGGAGTTTTACACAAAGACAGCCAGTGAAAATGTTATATGTACAATCTCCCTCTAGGGGATCCGCCGAAATTATTGGATATCTTCCAAAAGAAGCGTGGCAACGGACTTTTAATTCATACTGTTCCTCCATTCATACTAAGTCAACGGACATAGCGTGTCCTAAACTCTTCTCCTTAAAACGTTTTCGTGTTTCACCCACCCAACCATTATCTATATTAACAGACAAAACACACATCTGCTTTTAAATGCATCTTGTACTCGTCCCTAGAATCCGAGTTTTAACAAATGAGAAGCATTTTCACAATATGGGCGAAATTTGTCTCCTTTTTTTCTATTGGAATGTATTGATATATATGTTTACTTTTTTTTAAACTCAGTATGCAAATAAAAGGCTCTCCAATTGTCAAAATATTCGGTCTGTGGATTTTAAGGAATTTTCACTATTTGGACCTCCCTGATTCTGGAAAACATATATGTCTGTTACCTGTTCATTCATTTTTCTTTGTGTAAATAAATAGGATTATCTCATACATGGAATGAATTAGATGGATTAATGTGTGATCTCCAAAATTGTCAACACTTAAATATTGAATAAAACCTTTTAAAGGGAATATTGTATATTTGTCTAATCTTATGTGAATAAAAATATCTTGGGAGGTGGATATTATAAACAGAAGTGCGGTTTATGTACCAAACATGCTAGTTTAACAAATTTTGGATAAAGCCGGTCCAATGGCAGATTATCCGTCGTTTCTTGCTCATAAGAGCGCGACTCTCAAAATCACTGAAAACCAAAGGGCTAAAGTTTTAACTATGATCTTAGCATTAAAATTATGGATCTGAAATCAAATTTTGGATCATATAGTTGAACTGCATGATATTCTGTTTCAAAATGTGTGTCCAATTTTCTTCACCAGTCGACGAAGTTTAACAGATAATATATCGAATTCAAGAAGCGTAAAAGAAAATGGAGATGAAATTTTTTTAAAGTGAAAAATACTAAAATAATTTCTATATATTTTAAGACCTGCGTCTTTCATTTAGAAATTGTAAAAATTGTTCGTTCAAAGAAAAACAGTTCTAAAAAATTTTTATGGTTAGCATTGCATTTTAATAATTTGTTTTAATAATATATGAGACAGAAATTTCAGGTTGGCAGAATTATCATTATTCAAAATTAAAGAACTTCTATTCAGGCTGATTTCTCCAATTTTCACCTGAAATTGTATAACAAAATATAATTAAACTGTTTTTTGTTTCCTTTCTTAGGATTAATTTTATCTAAGCTTCTTCTGTATCCATGATGCATTTTGCACATCTAGCTACTTTTTGCATAGTTTCTTTATATTGTTATTCCCTTATTTGTCCTTTATTTCATAATTTAAAAATTTAAGCTTGTAAATTGTTACTAGATGAAAATAATTTATTTATTATCAGCATATTTTTGAAATATTTTCAGACATTTTATACTAGTGGGAATTTCATATTTATAAGAGCGAATCGATACATTTTGCCTGTAAAACTTCCTTTGCATCCATGAAGCTAATTACGTTGATGGTTTTTTTATGAAAGCAGTTTTCCTGGCATTTTTCTTGTCATCAAAAATCATGGAATCCAGGATTTCTATGATATTAATGAAGCGTCCAATGATTTGATGATGGTGTCGTGTATGTGTTAACACTTAAAGGGTATGCAGTGGTTTGTGAGGGTAAAGACCCTTGAGCACCAGAAGGCAGAAGTCTGTCTTCTAGCTCAAATGAAGATCACACACACACATTCTCTTGCTCAACCCCTTTCTACGTGGAGGGGGGGGGGGGCACATTCACACATCTCACAGATAGAACACAAGGGAAGAACAACAATTCCCGAACCAGGATTTGAAACCTGGACACCCAGATCTCGGGGAAGACTCCTAGGCAAGAAAGCCGATTTGCAATGGTTTGAAAGAAGATAAAGTAAATATATGCAACACAGTTTTTAGATATTTGAAAATAGGGCGAAGATATTTGGAATAAAACGAAGCACATAAGTAGGCATGACTATATTATTTAGTATCTAGCGTATAGTCATGCTAGTAAAACTGCTCTCTATAGTCATGCTAGGCGTAACTAGTTATTTCATTTTTCAATTGTCACCGGTAGTGCAAATATCGATGCACACTTCCTTCCCTCTGAGAAGAGATGGTAATACTGCCATCCAGCTAATCCTTAAAGTTTTGCTCTTCTTTTTCAGGAATCCATGCATCTAAAGTCCTACGGTAGCTAATATCATTTCCTTCTCTTCTACTATACTATATCAATTTCCGTATCTAAAGTACAGGTTCCCTTGAATTGCTTAGGATGTAGTAAAAATATAGTAATAACGTAGAAAAAAATGTGTGTAAATGATGAAAAGAGCTTTTCGAAATATACGAAATGAAATTTAGAAGGCTGGAATATTCTCCTTATAATAAGACAGAAGAATAATTAACAGTAGGAATGGGTAAAAGGGACAGACAAAGGGTAAATTTTCCCCTTCTTCACCGGAATACATTTTAAAAGGGATCCACTTAAAAAAATTCTGATCCGTAACCTAAAGATTTAAATGTTTCTTTCCCCCTAATGGCCCGTGGTTTAAGCATGGAGGGACCAAAGAACATGAATCCGATGAAGAAAGTAAGGGATTCGATTCCCGATAGTAATGTTTAACATATTCGATAAATTATTGTTTAATCTGAGCTTTAGAAACAAATTACCGTCCAAGTAGGTTTGGTTGTAAGATATTAGAGTTTTTCTCCAAATAAAACTCAAATGAGAACCATTTTCCATGATAATTCTCAGAAGAAAACCTCTCTCTATATTTAGGAATTATGAGAAACCACTATCTTGATTACTCTGAGACTCTTTGAACAATAAGTGATGACGCATTTTTCCTTCATAATGGCGCGTTGTTTCATCAGGTATATTACAGAATGTTATATATTCATACTGTCGTGGGTCATCAAGAGCTCATTATATGAGAAATTATTTTCAATCTCATTAATTAAAAGATATTAATCTCAAATTTATGTAACCCATCCCAGAAGATCACAGTGCAATTTAATCCCTTCTTAAATGATGCTACACATGCATGACATAACTTAAAGGATATTTGAGTACTTTACATTGATTATCATAACTATAAAACAATGAGTTATTAAATGTTCCTCTTTTATTCAAAAGTTAAACATTGTTTATTTTTAGTCTCTTACATTCTAAATATGTGATGTCGATCAAGATATATCGTTCAAAATTTCATCAGCAGGAGACAATCACTATTTAAAAAAATCATGATTCTTAAGACACGCAGAACATAAGAGCCTGACCTACTTCGCATTTGTTTTTTCTTTTAATTTCAGTCTTACTTAAAGTATTAGAAGTTATATTTTAATGACCTAAAGTTGGGAAACTAGTTTAGCTCCATTACAAACCAATTTTCTTCTTCAAGTCTTTACCTTTATCAATCTTTGATGAATTAATTTTCGTTAGGCGTAATCAGTTTTCGGGTATACTTTTCTTCCTGGAAGTCATATTTGATCTTCGAAGATGAGTAATGATGGAGTGGTAGTTTAGAATCTACTTTAAAACGTGTTGATTGAATATTTTATCTGTATTTGAAACAGCATGGCATTATTTTAATAAAGAAGAATTTTGTATGAAAGCGGTCGACATAAAATAGAACGGTGGTTTTGTTTATTGGAACAAGAACCGTTCCCCCCTCCTCCCTGATAACTTATTTGCCCTTCTAAGGGGAGCACTGATAGAATACGGCTGTTTAAGATTTATTTTAAAAGCGCATTGATTGAATAATGTTCCTTGACTTCATAGTCACATGGTTTTATTTTAATAGAGAAAAGCTTTCCACAATGGCGGGCTATATGAAAGAGATCGCTTTCATTTCTAACGTAGATAACTTACAGTAGATTATGTTTTAATTGTTATCATGAAGTACTGAAAATTGGTTGATTGGGTTTACAGTCGCCATGCAGCAGTTATTCAATTTTTATAATGCTGCGCCGAATATATAGAACAAATAAGTGTTGGAAAAGTGCGATGGACTCAATTTCTGACTCACTTCACTGATGACAAATGTTGCTACATCTGTCATTTGACATCTAAATGCACGTCGTGTTAATAAACTATGCTAGCATACCATGTCCTTTTGCTTCCTAGAAATTAAATTGTGGATTCCATAAATATATTTAATGAATTACACTTACAGCTGTATCATTAATTAATAAAATGATAAATTCCAACATTTTACCTTCAGACCTGAAATTGAATTTATTCATATAGTTTCTAATATATAAACTGAAGATAGTTTTTTAAATTTAAATTTATAATCTTGTTTTAAAAATTACAAAATCGTACTATTATTAAATCACTTTATGATAAAACTCCCACTCAGGTGACAGAACTGAATTTTTTTTAAAGTATCGTTAATTGAATTCACGCCTTAAATATATTTTACTTCAGAAAGTAATTATTAATAACAATTCTATTTTCTGAAAAAATAGAATTCTAAAGATTAATAATTAATAAAAAATTAATATCATATTGACTTTGCTCTTAAATTATGAAAATTCATTTTAAGGGCAAATATTTGAGTTACAAACTAATTTTGTTGGTAAAGTGAATTGAATTGTTCCTTTAAATATAGTATTCATTCGTTTGAATATATCATTGTAACAATCAAGAACATGGTTTAATTGTACTGCAAATTAGCAAAACATATTTTTCAAAATTAGGAAACGCATTGTAAATTATTTTATAATTTTTTACAAATTATTGAAATAATTCAATGTATCACAATGCAATTGTTCAACTATATGACAAAAACGTTTTTGTTTTTCACGTTAATTATTTATTTTCTGTATTACATTTTCTAATTTTGACAATGAATAATTTAATCATGAATTCATAAAATGGTTGAATTACTGAATTTTTGATTTCAAATATAAAATTTTTTAATAAAAAAAATTTAATGAGCAATTTAATCTTTATGAAGCAGTTAAAATCAAGAGTATGAATTTTGTATTAAATTTTTGTAATTAAAAATATGTAATTTTTTTTGGTAAAATTTCGTAAGTTTTTAGAATTTGTATTACTTATCAAGCTTTACAAAGCAGTTATTATAAAAAAAATATGAATTTTTAATAATTTTTTGTAATTATAAAATATGTAATTTTTGGCGGTTTTTTTAAATAAAATTTTGTATTGTTTTAATAATTTTTTAATACTTATGAATATAAATTTACAAAAACTCTATTGAAAAATAAAAGATCATGATATTTCTTTTATTTTTCAGTAGGAATGCATGAACACTTCAAAAATGCGAATTTTAAGTGTGGAATCTATAGATATTCTTTTTTCACAACTTTACTGACCCTTCACAAAATACATATTAGAAAAAAAAGGGGAGGTGGAACGAACTCCGTTTCAGTTCAAGTGCAAAAAGCGAAAACAGATCCCAGAATAAAAGAAAAAAGAAATGAATGTCATTTAATTTATATATTGATGAAAAGAGTTCCGGATTTTTAAATACCAATTCGGAAAGTCATTAAATGCTTTAAAAAGAAAACAAAACACAATCTTGCTAAAGTTCATTAACAAAAATTCAATATACAGAACATCATACAATCATTGGAAATATAGAAAAAAACTTTTAGAAGAATCAAGCATATAATAATTATCTCTGATTGCTCAAATATTATTACGAACCTCAGCAAAATTATGTAGTTACATGTTAGCTGAGTTCTTCAAATGGTTGAATTGTGTTTCTCTAATGAAGGGCCAATTTTCCAACAATAGAATACGTGATAAAGACAATTTTTTTTCTGACCATGCTAGAGTCTTTAAAGTGGTCGATTTAAAGTTTTTTCTCAAATTATTTACTGTTACAATACCATTTCCTGTTCTATAATGAAAATTTTGAGTAGAATAAGCTAAAATATGCATGTATTGTGTTATTTGCTTTGCATAAACATTTCATCTAATGAAAACAAACAAACATCTTTTCTCATTTGATTTCCGTGTTTATATTAAGAATTTGACCAGTCAGTCAACCAGTCAGGACAAATTTCACCTCTTTAATAGATTATTTCGTACATTTTTTACTTGCTACTATTATTTTAGGAATTAATCTATTAATATGTGCCTAATGGTAATTGCTTATCGTTGTTTTTTTTTTCACTATTTTCCTTTTATAAACTACCAACAATGTATAAACATTTTATTTCCAGGTCTGACAGAGGTAAAGTTTTTGTTTTAGGACCGGCATTCTTATATTTAACAAACATCCGCCTTGTGTGAGGGATTGACTCCCGCTAAATCACACGTCAAAAGCTCCAGTTTAGTTTAAGTTAAGCTTAGTTATTAACGTCCCGTTTTAAACTAATACTAGGACTATTTTGGACGGACCTCGCAATTTTGAGCAGCTTTCAGATGACGAAGAGGGCACCTGAGCTGACACCACCATCTCTACACCACACCATACCAAGGGTTGGAAGTTTGGCGTGGAAGGATTTAACGTGCACTAGACCTGCTTACACGACGGTTCCTTGGGTCTCCAACCTGAAATCATCCGATTCTGAAATTGAGACCTTAACCTCTGGCCACCACATGCATAGTTAAATGAAATTGTAAAACTGTTATCATTCTAATTACGTCTAAGCTAGACTTGGAAGGTACGTTTATATTAAGAAAGTATTCTACACAAATGAGATTTATTTTACTAAGATTATTTCATTTCCAAAAATATTCATAGCTTAAAACCCTCCGGTTCCAAAGCCGAGACCTTAGAACCAAGCCACCATGGATCATCATGAACTCAAAGTCCTTCTGCTGATGTGGCGTAAAAGCTGGTTTAGATGTGCACTCTCAAATGTCTCTCTCGTCAACTAACCACAACTCAAAATACATGGCTCTTGGCCAAGTAAATTCCTTGTTATTTAAAAATGTCTACGTTAATCTATTTAAAATAAACTAAACTAAACCAGGGACACAGATGCTTCAACATTAATCAGCGAGGTCTTCTCTTAACCAAATAAATAATCTTATAGTTTTATTTCTATTTTATTTATAACAAAAATATGAATTAGCCAGATTTATTGCTATTGAAGAAAGATAAGAAAAAGCAACTGCAAAACTGTTATAAGAATCTATAGATTTTATCTTCTAACGACATTCGTTGAGGTGAAATATTACCTTGTTTCTCAGCCAAATTCCTTGTATTACAAATATGTTTTAAAATATCATTTACCCATCATCTGAAAGTCAATATGCTTTTTTAATAGTTTCCCCCTACCATGATGGATTTTTGAAAGCTTAAATCTACAATTATATTCAAGTAACGATTACGTAAATAAATTAAAAATAAGAAAACGCGAAAAATATGCTATTTTAATTAAAATTTTATTTTAAAAAATGGGAGTATTTAATTAATAAAGATAATCGCTTATTTTTCATCTGAGATTATATTTAATTCGTATTCGCTTACATACTGATGGAAAAAAATCCCAACACTAGGAAGGAGCTATGCTAGATAAACGAAATTAGGTAGGCGTATTTATACATCTGAAAGATGACGTCGATTCAAATTTCGAGCTACGCGCGTAAATGTGGCGCTAGTAGTGACACTATGAACATGCAAATAAGGTTTGCTTTAAATAAGCGCTGTAAAGTTCGTGATCGTTATTTACAGTTGAGATTTGACGTAATGGGTTAATGTTAGTCAAGGATGCCTCTGAGAAGACGAAGAAGCCATTATCAACAGCTCACTGGGTCAGAACGAGGTTGTGTTGTAGGGCTACGAGAAGGTGGGTTTCCTTTCCGCGATATTGCTGAAAGACTTGACAGGAATGTATCCACTGTGCATGAGTATTGGTGGCAGTGGTCAAGGGAAGGTACTGCCTCAAGAAGACCAGGTTCCGGGCGGCCACGTGGTACTACTGAGAGGGAAGACCGTCGTATTCGGCGTATGGCTGTGGCTAATCGTACTGCGTCTGCAGCTGAAATTCGGGCTGCAGTTGGCACCACAGTGACACAACGAACTGTTACAAATCGGTTACTTCAAGGACAGCTCCGAGCCAGACGCCCTGTACAGTGCATTACACTGACTCCAAACCACTGCCGTTTGCGCCGTGAGTGGTGTCAAGCTAGAGCTCATTGGAGGACGGAGTGGAGATCTGTTGTGTTTTCTAATGAAAGCCGGTTCTGCCTTGGTAGCAGTGATAGCCGTTTGTTGGTTAGAAAGAGGCCAGGTGAATGCCTGCTAGTGACCTGTCTGCGGCCTAGACACACAGGGCCTACTCCTGGAGTTATGGTTTGGGGAGCAATTTCGTATGACAGCAGGAGCGCTCTCGTGGTTATCCCACGCACCCTGACTGCGAATTTGTACGTCAGTCTAGTGATACAACCTGTTGTGCTGCCATTCATGAACAGCATTCAAGGGGGTGTTTTCCAACAGGATAACGCTCGCCCTCATACCGCTGTTGTAACCCAACATGCTCTACAGAGTGTCGACATGTTGCCTTGGCCTGCTAGATCACCAAATCTTTCTCCAATCGAGCACGTATGGGACATCATTGGACGACAACTCCAGCGTCATCCACAACCAGCATTAACCGTCCCTGCATTGACCGCCCAAGTGCAACAGGCATGGAACTCCATCCCACAAACTGATATCCGACACCTGTAAACACAATGCATGCACGTTTGCATGCTTGCATTCAAAATTCTGGCGGTTACACCGGTTACTAATGTACCAACATTTCACATTTGAAATGGCTCTGCGTGTGATCGTGAAACTTTAATCAATTAAATATGTTACCTAGACAAATGTATTCCTAAAATTTCATTACTGTACCGTCATTTTTTCTTGGTGTTGGGATTTTTTTTCCATCAGTGTACTTTACTGTATTAAATTCTGGGCAAAATTCATTATTTTGTTTCTTCTGTTGTTACTTATGCACCTGTCATACACGAAGTCAGCGGTTTGAGTCAAGTTTGTGCAGTAGCCTCTGAGGTTAAAGGCTCTTGAGATATGAAGGCAGAATTTTGACACATGAGCTCATCTGAAGATGACACTCACTCGCACAGCCCCTTTTTACAGGCTCTAACAGACTAAGGGCTCTTTCACACACTTGACAGGTAGAACACAGGTAACAAACAACCAAGCTTAAACCAGGACTCGAACCCGAGGAGTCTTTATCTCGGAAAAGACACACTAACCCCTAGGCCAGGAAGCCAGCTTTTTGCTTCCTCATAAAAAATATTAGCTCAATTTTTGATCAAAAATGTTTTTTCAAGTTTGAAATTCTTCGCAATTGAATATTTCTTGGGGTATCTGAATTCAAATTTATCGTAAGATACTGCGTCTATTCATTAAAGATATTCATTAATTATTTCATCAAAGGCAGCCGAAACTGATTCATTAAAAAGCCTTCAAACTCAAATTATTCGACATATTTCTTCGCCAGAAAACTATTAAGTGTTGTTAAATTTTATTTCCTTTGCCGAGCGTGCATTTAAATACAGAACTCTCTCATATCCGACAGTGTAAGAGGCTTATCAAATTTACAAGAGTCATTAAAAAAGCTCCAACTTTAAAGTATAGCGCATTCTTTATTATGCAAATTAAAAATACTAAGAATTACTCTTGCTTTATCTTTTCATTCCTTTCGAAATGCATATCACTCAATAAAAGATTAATTTTTTGCTATTTTCTTTCTTATAGGCAATCTAAACAATGCCTCTTGTTGTAATAATCTGAAATTCTAATTGCTTGGGCATGAAAGTAACTACTTCAGTGCAAACATCAATTAATAATTTGAACTGGATTCATAAAGAATAAAAGAATAATTCTCTTCAAATGTAGAGTATGTGCTCATTTAATCATTAATGGGTGGAGTCATTTTTCATTATGCTGTTCTCTGATTCTTTATTTCGATCTATTCTTTTGTGGATTTTTCGAATGGAAACATCTTGTTTTAATCTCATTATCTAATTTTTATGTTTATTCTTTCAAAATAAACAATAATATTATGTAAAACAATTCTCAAAAACGATTTTAAAAAAAATTTTCGTTGAAAGTGGTAGTGAAAAATGAATATTTGAATTGAAACAGATTGCAATTAAGTATTTTTATTCTAAGTAAATGTTTCTCTCAACTTTTGATTAATCGACCTTTTGTTGGACAAAAAAGGAAATCCTAAACCCATTTTCAATATGAAAATATTATACTTGCTTGAATACATAGCATTTCGCGTTGATTTACAAATAAAATAAGATAAATTTTAATACAGAAAGTTATTAAGAAAATTTTAAAAATACTTCAGCTGGGTACGGTTCCGATAGATATTTTTGGATGAAGATAGTAAAAAAGAAGACACTATAAAATTTTTAGGAATTTTAAAGTTCCGAAAATTTTTAATAAAACCTTTAATAGATTAATGCTTTTGTGATATTGATAACGAGTACTCTGTCTCATAAATTTTCAGGCACAATCCTCGACATTTTATTGAATTCTAAAATTACGAAAAATTAAACTATTTTTGGTTGCATATACTAGAAAAGGATAAGAAGATATTGTAAAGGTTTTTGCGCCTCCAAAGCTTTTTATGCGATTCCAAATAGAGTCATTTTTCAACATAAATCATTATCCTTACACTGTGATATAATTCTTTATTATGCATAGTCATCTGTTGAATTATAAAAATGTTTAAAATATTTAAAAAAAGAAATTTTTGAAGCTATGAATAATTGAATAATTACATTTGAAACAGTTAAATAATTACATTTTTACTAGTAAGATGTGGTGCTGAAAATTAAGAATGTAATTACTGTCAGACAAAGTTAATTTTTCTTGATTAATTATTGGTAGTTTAATTGAATTATTACAATCTCTTTACCGTTTATATTGTATATATTTCTGTTTATATTTGTTTTCACTGTTTATATTGTTGATACACATTGCATTCTTTTATTACGTATGTTGAATTTTTCCAATTACTTATCATTGTTTTGGTTAATTTATTAAAATTTAAATATTTAAAGAAAATTATTTTGTTGAGATGCTAAAATTACTTTGTCATAGAAAAATCTTACCAGTTTTCACTTCATTGTTTAGATTACAGACATGTTTACAGCACTTTTGTCTATTAATGATCCTCATTTTAAATAAATTGCTAAAATTAAATTAATTAATTAATTTAATTATATTATTAATTTAATTATTTAAAATAAATCCTTCAAAGAAAGTCTTCTTGAAACTAGCTTTCTCTTAGAATAAACAGCTCCTTTTCTCTTCATTGTTTAGATTAGAAATATCTATCTTATGCTTTCAGTATATATGCATATACTGAATTGTTGCTTTTCAAGCACAAAATACCTTTTGAAATGAAATCGTGCAGACAAATGCAAATTTCATCACGTCAGACAAAATTAATTATTGTATGAATACAGCAGTAATTAAATACTGCATGCGAAGAATTCGTTAAGGCAAAATATATTTTGTACATACCACTGTTTAGTACTTTTCTGCCTTTATTATTTACTGAGGTTCACCATAATTGCACGCAATTATCTTATTCATGATGACATGGAATGTTAGTATTCATCATGTATATCAGACAATATTAAAGTTTTGCTGATTTTGCGTGTAATATTTTATTGCAATGTCTATTTCCAAGAAAGTTCAACTAGGTGGTAACCCATATTTACATATTAATTTATCTGAAATTTCTGTTGGTATTATCTCAATTGTAAATGGCTTGGATGGATTTTGTTTTCCCTCGTTTCATTAGTATTTTTCTTTTATTAATTAATTGACAAAATCTTCTTTGCATATGGTCACCATGTTTGTATAAATAAATAAAACTTTGCCGAAAACTTAATTTTGAATGACAAGGTAGTACATGTATCTCCTAACATTCATGTAGACCTGCACAATATAGTGCTTATCACGTTTAAAGTTCTTTCTAGTTTATTGGGCTCAAGCGTTTTGATACAAAAATGCAATTTCATAAGGAAGTATTTGCAATTTCAGTTACCATATACAGAATTTCATCCTAGTAATTCGTTATATATTATCATATTGACATCTACATAGATAGCTGGACAGATTTCTTGCGCAAGATTTTGTATTCAATTTGATACGTATCCACAGTTTTAGTGTGAAGTCTATACACAGAATTTCCCTTATCTAACTCGATTCATTGTGTATTATGGTATTGGCGGACACAGTCTGAAATACATATTTTTTTAATTATTTTTAATACGTAATTTTTAACAATTAACCTCGAAGTTAATTGTTATTAGATTCTTTCCTAATATGCTTTACAGATGAAAAATTAAACATGCTCCCAATGGTTAATTCAAACACTGGCAGATTAATTAAACCTCAGCTTCAGAACTTTGAAATCTGCCCTTGACCACACCTGAGTTAGAGCCCTATTCTCTATATTTCAACAACTTAATGGAACTTTATCCATAATAAGTCCTCAATGTTCCCAAATATCCAACTAGAGGTTCCAAACTAACTCCCTAGAGTCAGGTTGGAGCTTTTCCATTCCGTTCTATTCGGAAAATCAATAAATTCAGGAATAATGCATCTATTGAATAGTCAATAGAGGAGACCAAATTATGTTAGTACGACAAAGTATTTTATGTATTAATTTTTAGCAATCACGGTTTCTTTTTTATTTACACTATTTAAAAAATGCAATGAAAAACAATTATTAAGTTCCAAAGTGATTTAATTTTTTTTTTTAAACCTTTCCATCTTCCCGAAATATATACTTTAAACGACACAGACTTCATTTTGGTGTTCAATCAATTTTAAACTAACAATTAGCAAAAATACAACGCAAATTCATACAAAATATTTAGTCCAGGTTTAAAATAACATTTTCACGTCTTTTTTTCCTGCTGATATATAATTGTTTCAGTTACTTTATTCAATTTTTTTTTTACCTTAACTCTTCTGTCTATGAACGTGTTTTCCTCTAACAAAATTGATAGATCATTCATCAGGTTTTGGAAACCAGAAACCTACCTCTGAGTTGAGGAAATATTATCGAAAGCTCGTGCAAATGCAGAGGCGTTTTGCTAAGTCACCACTGTTATCAACCAGTTGCCTTCCGAAATGATTTGCAAAGAGAGGAGAGAAGGAAAAAGAAATCCTAGTCGTGAGGTGAAAACTTGGCTTTAAGGTTATCTCTCGAACGTCTAACGCACCGTCTTCAAGCAAAAGGGATTTTCATCCAAAGAATATATTGATATGCAGGGGAAAAAATCGAAGACAATAATCTCGAAGAGGAAATTTCGCTTAGCAGAATAGTATCGGTAAATCTCGATTTACAATGGAATGTGAATTTAAAAAGTGGAAAATGACATCGTGATCACATCATTTTGATTTTCAAACAGAAATTCGCTTAAACAAAAGCGAAATTTGAGATTATTCCATTGTAACGTCGGTTTACTTGAAAATGTAAAGCTGTTTGAAGACAATTTTGTATTGAAAACGTTTTATTTGCTCAAAAGCTTTTGTACGATTTTTCTAAAAATGTCCGATGACGACTATCTGACAGTTTAAAAATTTTGTTTTACGATGTCATTTTTATTGAATCATTTATAATGAACTAATAAGAATTTTTGATCTAATAATAAGAAGAATAAAGTTTTTTTAATTCGTTTTACAGTCTGAAATTCCATTTTATAGCATTTTGTTTTTAATTTTGCTTCATTTATGAAACAGCACAGAAGTTTTTGTGTGCATTTTATTATCTCAATCAAGCAGAACTCTCATTTTACACAATTAATTTTCCAGAGAATATGGTGTAAGAGGAGAATTAGGCTGAATTCTTCTTTGTTTGTTTTCCTGAATATATAAAAAGACATTAACTATTATTGAAACCCAATAAAGGCAAAAGATTGTACCAACCATCTGGGCAATAATAGATGATATATTGTTAAATTAAAACAGAAGGGTTCTCCCAATAACAGTAACAGCAAAAAAGTATAAAATATAAATTTTCGAATGGTCATCCGTTTAAACATATAATGAGCTTAGAAAAGAAATTTACCGAAATTTTAAAAACTAATAAAAATTACTCCTTTCAACAAAAATGCTTTGGAAGTGACGCAGACGATGATTTGCTGACAAACGGAGAAATTTTAGTTTTTGAATTTAAATTTTTCTTGTACTTCATTATAGGTTCTACAAGATTAAAATATAGAGCTGACAATGCAACTGCAAAAAGACTACTTAATAATTTTGGTATTAATTACAGACTATGAAAATATTTGATATTGTTCACTTTAACCATAAAAACTCTGTTTATGTATGATTAATAAGTTTAAAGTATGATTAATAAATTAAAACCTCTCAAACGGTTTTCAATTTAGCATATATTTTAAGAAACACTAATATTTGAATTATAAATCGGCATTATTGTCAGTTGTAATAAAAAAATTGATCGTAAATAGCAACTGGTTGAGGTTGAGCAGAAGTTAAATACTGAAATTTGAAGTAGTAGTTTTTTTAGGGCATATACCTATCCGTTACATATAAAAGCATTTTTTGCATTAATTTGTAAATCATGTAAATTAATCTTGCATTGTTTGGACTGCTTGTAAGGTTTCATCTTCTCAAATGCGGATTAAGTTTTTAAATAAACATTTTAGATTCTCATGCAGAAACTACGTTAGTGGTAAGGCCACTGCATGAGATTTGATTTTTGGCATGGTTCCCAATCAATCAGGGACGTTGAAAATTAATTGTGGTGTTCATCGAAATAACTGATGTATTCCAGGAAATTGTGCTATTTTAACTTGGGAAACGTAGTAATGTATTCTGTTTTGTGAGAATTAATGTACCCTAAATAATTTCTTGTCATAAATTGTGTCAGTTCTTTTAGCTAGACAGATTTTGAGATAAAATTAGTAGATTTTAAAAATTTTTAATTGAAATTTTATTTTGTCAAAAATCAAATCAGCAGCGCATTTTGTGCAGCACTTACACAAAGTTAAATAATGATTTTAAAAGTAATTTTTTACATAATTCTCAAGAGTAATTTTCTCTGTTATAATGAAATTCAAACCATTTTCAATATTTTGTCAAATATTTCATTGAGTGATTTTCTTCTGCTTTTGTAACCTAAGGAAAGGTTTTGCTCATTATGCTTTTGACATGACAGTTTGCAAGCTGAATCGAATTAATGCAGCAATTTTTATAGAGGATGAAGAAATCTGTAACGCTCTGGAGCTGTAGTTCTTATTTTGTTCTCTTAAGCTTGTTTTTTGTTTTATGTACTTATCGAATTGAAAAAATATAATGCACTGTTTTATGAGATTCTCAGTAATATCAGATAAAACGCTCCATTGAAAGATTTTCATAAACCTAAGGTAGAAAATAATGCCACTAGGAGCAGCAGTATGTACATTCTACCATTGTTTTACAGTTCAAAAACTTTTGGCTTAAACACTTATTCTTTTTTGTCTGGGTGTATTCTTGGAGATGGTTTCAAACTTTTTGACCTTTGGAATCTTTGAAGGCATTAAAGAAGGTCTTGGATGTTATTCGAATTGTTTAACATAGAAATAAATAATTTATGTTTATAAAAATAATAAAATTTTGTCTTTATTATAGCTTACAACGTGTGGCTGAAATAAAATTCTGTAGGAATAAGTTGATTGAAAAAATAGGAAAGCCGTCAATTTTCCTTCACTGGCCGTATTGGCTTCAAAACACTGGACTTTTATGATAAAAATCAAAAATTATTTTAAAAACTTAAAAAAATATATAACAGTTATAAACTTATACATTTACAATCAAATGACTTAAATTTTTCAACATCATAAAAAGGACAATTTACTCTCAGGCTCCTTATTTTTAAACGTAACATTATCTTTCTTTATTATTAGAAAGCATTTATCTCAATTTTGATTGCAATATCTAATTTTTTATTTTTATTTTCGGTTATTTCCATCTCCCTTTCAGTTAATTTGCTCCTCTCTGAGAGGTTAATGGCTGATTTTAATCAAAAATTTAGATTCGCAATTATTTTTTTAAGTTTCTTATCATCTTTTGAATAAGTTTGCACAGAACTCCAATAAGAACTTGAAAACCAATTGTGAACCATACAATTAAACCTTTATTTAAGTTTTAATCTCAAAATTAGTGGCGGATTGATGATTAGTTAGATCATCGAATCAGTTATCAAATGAATATATTTTCAAAGAATGCAAATCTTATAAATTATAAAATATTAAAATAATATAAACCCTTTTTCAAGTGTAATTGTTTTAGTTCCTACTGATCACATTTTGAACAGTTTGTATTTATAGTATTTTTAAACACTTAGATATGCCTAGATAAATAATATTGAATACAAACGTGGAAGCCCCGCAATTTCTAATCACTATATATAAATTAATAATAATATATACCTTTCAAGAAAATTACTAACATGAAAAATTAACTAAAATAACTCATTAACATATTCATCAAGTTACAAACTTGTTCAAATGTAACAGAAAATTAACTAGTTTATAATAACAGGGGACCTCTTAATACGCATTGCCTAGGGCCACTACTCATATCATGATTACTATACTATCATTTCCATTAGACTTCATAATGAGGGAATAAATGCACTACCAGGTAAAATATTCTTTTGAACACTAAATAATAAAATAAATTGAGTTAACACACACATATATGCCTAAGGGGTAAGTTCTTCGCATAACAGGAAATGGTAGGGAAAACTGAAAAGTTCTAAGGGAAAGATAAATGCCCTATCAGTCACATATAGCACTTTGGGTATCAGGAAGTAGAAGCTCTTCTGCAAGTCGTGAAAAGTTAACTGCGATTACATCGTGACTCGAAAATTTGCTGACCTTAGATCCTCATTGAAAAGAAGGAGTATAGCGATAAACAAAGAAAGCCTCCCTTAGTGGAAGAGATCATAACCATTGATCATTTTTTGACTTTAGACAAACACTGATTTTAATGACACTTATTCAACGTGGTAACTTAATATTCACTCTAAAAAGTTATGTTGAAATAGAAGCGGATCTTTTATGTGGAGTTAATAAAGGGGTACAGTTAAAATTTTTGAAAGCTTTCTGGTATTGTTTATTTTTTTGTTTTGGAAAAACCGGTAAGAAAGTAAATATAAGGAATAGAATCGCTGTGTTGATTTACTTCACACGTAATTAATGCGTTCAACATGGTAACTAAAGTATGGCAGCCAGATTATTACTTTGGTTAACTATTTGTTTTTCTCTTGAAAACCTAAAACAAAGTAAACCCTGAAGGCAAAATCATTATATTGATTTATTTTATACATAGTTTTGTTAATTAAATTTTACTGTAAAAATTTTCTGTGAAAAAGAATGATGAAAGTGTTTTTTGTCAATAACGTACAAAAAATGATTGCGAGTTTTAAATTCTTGGTAATATTGATCTACTTCTATAAATTTTCATCTTGGAAACCAGGAGAAAAATAATCTTTGAATCATGCCGTGGATTTGCTTCAAATATAGATACAGTGCTCAGAGTGGTAATTTAATATTCCCGAAGTTACTAAATATTCAATCCTAAATTTTGTTTAAACAGAGAAGATTAGTTTTTATGTGGGAATAAAGAAAATGCACATTTGATTATGTATAGTGTTGCTGATTAATTTGTTAACTTCAACGTCTAGATTTCTTAATTGAAATATTTCTGCCCTCCACTCCAAGTAATACTCATTTCACATAATTCTGTTTTACATTTTCTACATTTCTTGTCGTATAAACGTCAATTTAGAGTTGCACATAAATCTAAGAACAAATTTCAGGCTCAGGGGTTGTCTTCTTTAGGATTCGAATTCTGAATCATAAAATCAATCCAGAAAAGGTCTAATTAAAACACTGAAGCAACTGATTCCTTTTCAAAACATCAACAAAATAAGTTCCGAAAATTCGATCAAGGATTTGATTTATTAAACGCATAGCAACGATACTTTAAACATTATGTTAATTTCTCCTATGAGTCATTTTTTTTTTAAATTTTGAGATTCGCTAAGAAAACAATTAGTAACTAGGATCACTTTAGGCAGATTATTCGTGAAAAAAGCACCTTTGAAAAAAGTTCCTTTATTGCAAATAATTTAATAAGAGTTTTAATGTCAATTATGGGTAATACGCAATTCAAAATGATCCGTTAGCGATCAAAGTATTAACCTTCTTGCTCCAGAGAAAATATAATTCGCATCTGATTATTCATTATAAACAATGTGGCAGACGATGTTATCATAGCGTTGCATATAAGTAGCATTTTACTTCTTTATAAAAATGTATAGAATTGTTCATATGAATTTCGTGTAAGTAGTGATAATTTTAATTCGCTGTGTATAACAGAAGACGGTCCATTGTTTTGTACGGAATAGTACAAAAAAAAACTTGGGATTGAAGAATTAACCAGTCAAGAGGATGTTACATTAAATGCAGTTATAATCAAATACAAATTGATTAAATGATTAATTAGTTATATCAGTTATTAATAATTTTTCCTTTCATAAGGAATATTTTTTCTCGGAATTTATCTCTCGGATTTTAAAACTCGGATGTTAAATTTTTCTTAACATTTTTCAAACTTTACATTGTTTAAGATCACCATTATATAGTTCCTCAACATTGTCATAGTTATCCAAAATTGCTTTTAACTAAAGCATTAAAAAACATACAATTTTCAGTTTTTAAAGCAATTTTCAACATTTTTCCTTAGATATGATTTATAAACAGGGTGATTTTTATAACTAAAGAAAAATACATGCAGTATACAGTTGAAGTTTCAAAAATTTCTAACGTTAATAAAAGTTAAAAATGCATTAACGATACACCATCCGTCTTTTCCAAATTCTAAAATCCTAAACACTTTAATAAAGAATGCATAATTTTAAAATATTAATTACAAAATAATATTGATAATCCAAATACCCAGGAAATATATTTTAGATATTTAATCATTCCCTTTAAGGAAACTAAATAATAAATAATTTATTGGAATTTACCAAGACAGCAGAGAGTTATTTTGACATTATTTTTACTACGTCAATATTTTCCTGAAAATCTATGTAAAAAGGATAGTAAATTCACTATTATACAATTTTGATCTTCAGTTACGAGGTTGTAATGAAATTTTTCATTTTTTTTAGTTAAGGAAGAAAACTTATATTATCAGAATACCCTCTATCATTCCACATGGCTTCCTTATCATTTAAATGTAAAAACGTCCTCGCTTTTTCAGTCATAAAGAATTCAATTTCCTTTATTTATTTTGCATGGGAAATCCCACAAAAAGTACCATCGTTTCAGAAGCTATCAAAAAGCTTTAATGCATTTCTCAATGGTCTTTAAGAATCATTACCAAGGCATTTATGATGATGAAATTGCTCGGTAGATACACAATAATACTTTCAATTATTTTCAAATAAACTGGATTTAAAATCCTACAAATATAATCTAATACAAACGTTCATAATTGAATCAAATAATGTTTTTCCCATCAAGGTGACAGCAGTACTTATCTGTGTGAAGTACTTCAATTTTTGATTTTTTTTTTCAGAAAATTAGTTTATAAAGCAATGATGTAATAATTGAAAACTTTATTTGTCTTTGAATACTAGAATTTTTTTACAAATTTATAAGTAGGCATGTCAACATGAAAAATTTTATAATATATTTCATATGGAAGTAAACTTAAATTCATCAAAATATCAGCTGCTTAAAGTTTCAAGATTTCAGTTGATTTATTGAATTTTAAACGAAATTTCTATAATAAATCATAAAATTTATGGTACAAGATAATATAATATATTGAAGTCAAAAATGTATAAAAGAATTATCTTCTTCATTCTTTAAAGAAGCTTTAACTAGTATTTTTACAAATCATTTTCAAATGATCGACGAATCGAAACATCGAACATTGATTCTCTCAGTATTCTAATTAAAATTTATCTCACTTCTGGAACAAATAGCACTGAGAAACATTTGTCAAATTATTTATTTTATCACTAGAAGTATCGAGCACAAGTTAAAATTATCGTCTGCTATTTCGAGTAGCTGTTTTTAATAAGAGAAATAAATAGTTACAATTTAACACGTTTTCTGTTTTAAAACATTGATACTCTTTGCTTCAGTTTATTTATATATATATTAATCATTTTTATAACATTCATCATTTTATATTTATATTTGATGTGATTATATCATGTCAAAGTTGAGCTATTTTCGAGCTCATTACATCTTCAATAATGTTTTTGTTGTTTTTTTTTCTAAATGATCCGAAAATATTTATTTTCTTTTTGTGAAATTTTCTTTAATAAATTATAAAATATCTAATTTACAAATTAAAATAAAAAGCATTAGCTAAATTCACTTAGTTCTCGTTTATTTATAAACAGAATATTCATGCTAAACCATGAATATAAAAAAAAAATTATTATTCAGCACACGCTTTTTTTAATATTTATTATTAGCATTTTTTTAAAAAAAATTACGATTCAACGAAACACTAAATATTCTAAATAAATTGTAATTGTTATCATGTTTACAATGTTTCCCAATTTTTATATAGTTTCGTTTCATTGCATTAACATTTGGTAGAAACACTAGAGTTATTTCGGGAAGCAACACCTGAAATGGTATCACCTTTCCAAACTGTCCACTTCTTTATTTCTTTCGATATTTATATCGATTAAAAGAAGGACATAAAAAACCTAAGCCTTCTCAGGTAATCGAAAATGTCCCATTGTTGAAGCATTGCCACACGCCGACCACAATATTAAGTCAGCAGACTTTCGTTAGATTATATTATAAAAATTCATGTAAAATTTCACCGTAAATAAAATTATTTTCTTTTAATACTCTAGATTTCCAAAAGTAAATATTCTAGTTCAGGTCAGTATAATTATTATTCTAAGAAGTTTTTCATTCATAATTTCTCATTTTAATTAACTTTTTTTATCACATGAATGAATGTCGAAATAAAACATTAAAATCTTGATGTGCTTATTTTAATCATATTAGAATTATATTTTAATTTTTAATGTAGGTTTCCTTTAAGCTTTATCTTTCTCTATTGAAATAAGATATCTATTTTTTTAAAAATAGGTTTTTAATTTATTTAAGAAGGTTTTTGATTTAACAAACAGAAGTCGAGATTTTTTTTTAAATAGTTGCCTTCCAATCGATTTTTCATTTTTTTGTGAAAAATGTTGTTTACATTAAATTCTTTCTCTCATTCATTTTCTTCTCATTTTTCTTTCATTATATGAATTAAAAGCATTCACTTCCCCTTTCTTTCAATCTAGAAAAATGTCATAAAAATCATTAAAAAGTTATAAAACCATATTTTTGCAAATATCTCAATATACCTGAAATCAAATCACTAGGGAATCGAACTCAAATCAAAATACACAAATTTGCGAAATGAATGTACGAATGAATAATTCTTATTGTCAAAAGCATTTCATTATTTTTTAATTCGTTTAATTATTTATAGTCAAATATTTTTCTTATTTTTTCAGAGTTTAAAAACTACTTAATTATTATTAATGTCTTCCTTCTCGTATCAAGAATTATTTCTGTATGCTAGTCCTTAAGAAAATAAAACAATTTCGTCGCAAGCTGAGAAACATTTCCTTCTGTTTTCATATAAATTAAAGCTTTATGAAATAAAATTATTTCTAATTTTTTTTTCTTTATTTTTATTTGAAAAGTATTTTCTGTTTGAGAATGAATCTCATTTAATAATTCGAATGTAATCATATATCTAACTATAACAGATTAGAGTACAAAATAAAGAAAATTTAATCGTTCAGAAACTAATCAAAGCGAAATGCTGTGTTCAGTTTGTAATTAACTTTCATGAAATTTTCAAAAATTGTTCCCTGCAGCTATTGTTTAAAAT
This sequence comes from Argiope trifasciata, assembly GCA_026543055.1. Taxonomy (NCBI): domain Eukaryota; kingdom Metazoa; phylum Arthropoda; class Arachnida; order Araneae; family Araneidae; genus Argiope; species Argiope trifasciata. The sequence goes on along the minus strand of JAPMOQ010049656.1, from coordinate 2,232,099 downwards.
TCGAACTTCGACAACGCCCTAATGCCAGAGAGAATTTTATAACCTAATTTTTATAATAAACAAGAAGTCAAATTTCACGAACTTATTCCTGTTCTAACGATCAATGTTTCACATTCTCAAACTTTTCCGTTCGCGTCAATTCCCGTAACTATTTCGTGACGACATTTGCATTTTCGTGATGAAATATTAGAATTTTTTTTTACTTCGAAGGGCAACAGGATTACATTTTAAAGTAACCTTTTCACATTCAAAATGAATAGATAAATAAACCTCCATGAAAGAATTCAACCTTTGAGCAGATGCGTGTTGCAAAGCCATCAGACGATTTTTCATGCTCTCGAGTATTCCAACAAAGCGCGCTATACGGAAGAAATGATCTTCGCAGTCGGAAGTGGAGAAATGAAAAGAAATCGAACATACTTGTATCGTCTGCCGAATCCATGTGGAATGAACTGTAGCTAGAAATGAAACACGGAGATGGGTCGAAAGTTGAAATTCCTTGTCTATTAAAATGACTTTTTTAATACTAACTTTCAAAGTCCTTCTCACTTGCATTACTAGCATTCTTGCCTTTTTTCTGCGAATAACTAACTAACTGCGAGTAATTTAAAACGATATTAAGAATCTTATTTCTTAATTTTTTTTCTTATTTTAGAAAAGTAAGTAAGAAAATTTTAATCATATAAAAACTTTTAATCAATTAATCTATTTAATTTTTTCAATTAAATTATCTACATTTTAAGTTAATAACATCGATGAAAGCTGCATTTAATACAAAATTTTAAAATATCGTACAGTATAGACTTAAAATTAGAATGTGGGTTAATGGTTTGAAAAATAGCACATTGGTCGAGAAAAATTTGGTTTTGCTTTTCTTTAATATTTCAGTTCTTGCAAAGAAAAAGAATAAAATAAAACCACTTGGATTTTTTAAAAATTCATAAAAATGTAAGGAAATTTGTTTTTAAAAAAATCATTTTTTAAGCTTTTATCAGATCCTTTCGAATCATTCTATATTTAAACGGCCCCCAAAATGGAAATATTGCAAAGAAATGCTGTCTTGTTATTCTAGAAAATAGCAATGACCCCCTAACATTTTTTAAAGGTATGCATGGAGGATATTTTTCCTTTAAGAATTCGCAACCATTCTAGAAACATTTATTTAAAAAATTACCTCATCATTTTCCTAACATGATTTTCTGTATATAATTTACATTTCTGCGAATGTTTATTTACATTTCATTTTATTTCTTTGGAAGATTCTGTTAAAGAGCTAGGCTCGGGAAGAATAATATTTTACATAAATGAATGTCGAATTCAAAAGAAAAATTAGTTCCCTTGAACTGTACCACATGAATTAGATGGGTTGTAGAAATGAAGCTTTGACATGAAGTTTGAACCTCGCCTCTTTTGCAAAACTCTACTACTACTTTACAAGAGAATTATGTCGTATACAATGCGACTTAGAAGGGAGATGGTATATATTCTCAATATTTTTCTATCGTGTCGATTTTTTTCAACACTCTAAAAATTACAAAATATTTGCTTTTAAAAACTTCAGAATAGCGGTGGTTATTTTCTAAAGAACTCATCTTGTAGTTATACTATTTACAATTTAATCTAGAGTTTACGCCCTGATATTAAAAGGTACTTGTTATGTTTATTATTTGATAATTAAAAAAACTACTTGACGCTCTCCAAATTTCCCACTTTAATATTCATATCTGACTGTTTCTGTTTGCAAATGCGAGCCTATAAACAAAATTTCATTATGGCTGGCCCATGCAATTGATATTTTTCAAAACATTATCATATATGTCATGAAAAAAAGCCATTAGCCAATTTCCGTTTTCACCTTGCTATACTGGGAAAATGAATCTGAATTAAACTATCACATTTCACTCCTCAAATTCGATGTTGGCATTTTGTAAATTTCGATAAACGTTAAGGCGATATACTTTTATTTATTACCAAATCAGTGATGATCCATATTCCCATTCAGAAACTATTCATATTGGATTACGTAACAATGTCCCAATATTATTTTCTGAATAAATTTACGCTTCATATCTGTTGGCTACATCAGAGAATCCGACACTCGAGATTCGATTAAACTGAAGATTTTGAGTATAGGGTATCCTTGCAAGATTAATCGATATTCAACGGTCCAAGCCACCACAGCCACCAAGAGGTTTAGCCATATTTGTCTGAAAATATGCTTCGCGGAATTTCAAAACAGAACTAAACCCTATCAAACACATTCAAATCTGTTTTTATGAAATTCGTATATTTTTGATCTAAATATTATAACTGATGCCTTCTGTGATTGAATATAATAATTTTAAAAATGAGTAAATAAGTATGTAATAATCATTTCATTCTTTCAAGTAATCCTGAACAGCGCAAGACGGAAGTACAGAAGCAGTGACAAAATTGAATCCGAAATGGCAGAAATAAAAGAAACTAAACCCACTAGTGAAACTTTCCGAAATCATGTGGAATGAACTGTATCTAGAAATACAGCACAAAGGCAGGTCGAAATGTCGGATTTGCCTCTCTATTCAGAGCATTCTATTAGCCATTAAAGTACCAAAACGGTTTGAGTGTATTTTGGGAGTTTCTTTTTCCTAGAGTATTTTTCTGTGGCTAATGAATTTTTTCCGATTATCCAAAGATTACTTGTGGTTGTTTTGGAATTTTCTTTAAATGAACTGATAGCTTTAATGTTCATTGGTTTTTCTGTATAAATTGCGTGCTATGGCACTGAAAAGGCGGGCTTAATGGTACATTTGATCTTTAGTCTACCTCCTGCTACTTTATTTCTGTTATCAAAATTTGAGAAATGTGACAGAGAGTTTCGTAGACGACTTGCAGAGTTTGATTGTAAAGAGGAAGATTTTTAGCCAGTTAAAAATAAACGGAAAAAACACCCAAAGTTTAATTATCCCAAATATGATCATCAATTATTTGAAAGAGTAGATATCCTTATTCAAATTTTGTTTCTGCATTAGTCATTTGTGATTTGTTTAATAGGATTATATTTAAAACTGAAATTTGATTCATTATTGTCATAAATGTTGAAAATTATTATGTAATTGCAACTGATTAATCATTAAATAAAGTAGATTTTTAGGATGCTTAATTTTTCCTTTTCCGTATTTTCAATTTATATAAATATAAATATTATTAACTATTTATCTTTTATTTAAAATATTACTTTTGGATTTGCATTTATATGCTCCACGCGCATCAATGATTAAGTATTAAATTTATAATTATATAACAGCAAATCAAAATTTAACACTTAGACTGGAAGTGAAAAAAATTTTATATGTCATCAGCATTTTTGATTTTTATTGAAGAATTGAAAAAAAAAATTCTGAATGTCGTCCCATTTCTCTTTTAAGTTATTGAATTTATATCTGCTAAAAAATCCATCAAAGGAGTTTTTTTAATCTATTATCGCATTACAAAATATTTAACTATTTGTGATTATCATAGAGAATTGATTAGTTTACTGCAAAGGATTTTTATATTACATCAAAACCTATTGTTCATTCAGAAAAAAAGGCTTCCAACAGACATCAGTAAATTCTGTTCAGAGACTTCCTTTTACATACGTTTGTGCACTTTATTGATTAGTTTACTGCAAAGGATTTTTATATTACATCAAAACCTATTGTTCATTCAGAAAAAAAGTCTTCCAACAGACATCAGTAAATTCTGTTCAGAGACTTCCTTTTACATACGTTTGTGCACTTTTATGAATTCAAAAGGAAGTAGGCGGCAACCATCTGTTCGTCCGCCACATTAGTAGTACAGTAAAAGCTCTTTATTCGCGGGGTATATGTTCCATAAATATGCCGCGAAAACAGAAACCATGAATGCGGAATGGTCATTTATATGGAATTTTAGGGGATACGTTCCTAGCTGACAAAATAAAAAAAACCCAAATATATATAAAAAAATCAATTTAATTGGAAGTTTTAGAACATTTTGATTAATTATCTTAAGGCTTAGGCAATGGTTTGAGGAATTTTGTAATTTTCTCTTGCTTGGCAGTTTTTAAAAGCTTCTTTAATTCAGACTGATACACAGCAGTCACATTAGCAATTTGCCTTTCAAAAATAAGACTTCCATAGACGGATCAATGTCAAAAGAAATCGCAAAGCTCATTTGCCATTCTTAAACCTTCACTAAGAGTTTTCAAATGAAATGTCACGTTTCCAGGCTTGTTGAAGCATTTTCTTCAATGGGCTGTGAATTTAACATTTCCTCCAAGTCGGTTTCAGTCAGATCTTCATTTTGCGATTCAAGGAATTCCTGAATGGCACTTGATTCTATCTGTTCGAATCCATCTCGTCCTATTCTATTCGCGATTTCGGCTATGTTTGCAGTTTGCATGTAACAACATACTTTAGACAA